>JAPPVO010000016.1:51511050-51694935 GCA_030407325.1 Camellia japonica
TTTTTTTTTCTTGGTTTATTGCCCTTACATGGTGGCAGTAGAATTGAATAAATTTATTATTCATATTCTGTCAGTGTATAAAATAAAATAAATTTAGATGAGCTTATGTAGCATAGTCTGCAACATTGTTGACAGGACTGGTTGTTAGTAATGGCTTCCTCAGAGTTTCCATAATATGAATTCCTATGCAGTTTATCAAACAGTAAAGCATTTCTACCCAGCAACAATTAACTTTGTTCTAAATATGGATTCAATTCAATCAGAAATCCTTAAAAATTATAAATTAAAAAAAAAAAAGCGGAACAAAATTTCCAAGGAGCACATTGCAAAAATGTTCCAAAAATTACAAAAATCAAACCTTATACAGCACTTTAGATCTTACTTATATGCGTTTGTATATATATATATGTGTGTGTGTGTGTGTGTGTGTACAGACAAAAATAAAATAAAATTAGATACATATAAAAACATACAAACAAAATCGGAGAGAGAGAGATTACGAGCAAGTGGATTTGTTACGAGCTAAAATATTTGTTAAACCAAAAAATGCCTCATTCAATCGATTACAGTTGCAACCTACAACTGTTAGGAAGTGTTTTTAAACATAAAAGCTTGTTTTGAAAATTGTTTTTGAAAGAAACATCATAATGTTTGCAAATATAAAATTACACATTATGCTGATATTGGGGTGGTGATGTATGTTAACAATTTTTTGGAGATGATTTTTGGCAATGGAGCTTGATAAGGCTTGGCAGTGACTCATTGAGTTAGGAAGTCCTATAGATGTTGTCTCTTCTCTAAGAAGGTAAATGCAATTTTTCCTTGTAAAAAAATCCAAGTAAAATTTGATTCATATGAGCATTCACTCCAGAATATAATAACTTACAAATGAAATCAAATTTTAAAAAGTATACAACTCTTAAAATGCCAAAACACTATCATGGTGACTATCTTCTTCTTCTTTATTTATTTATTTAATTTTTAAATTTGCCCAGCTATGAGGATTCAAGAAGACTACGGATTGCTGTTATCCATGGATTGGCACGAATGGCTGCGATCATGGCCTCAACTTACAAGGCATATTTGGGTGTAGGCCTTGGCCCATTATCGGTAGGAGTGTGATAAGCACATGTTGTTGTCTAATTAAAATAAACTCGAGCTTTCCGTGGAGTTCTGCATGCATTTCATTACAGCTTATATTATGTTTTACAGTTTTTGACAAAGTTTAGGATACCACATCCAGGAAGAGTTGAAGGGAGCTTTTTTATCGACCTTGCAATGCCTTTAATGTTGAGTTGGGTCCTCGGCGGTAATGGGTCATTTGGTGCCTTTCACTTATCTTATAGTCATAGGTTATGCTAAATGAGTTTAGTTGCTTGATTAAAATAATAGAATAATTGAATGATTTTTTTTCTTCTCCAACATGGTTTTGCAGGTAATGATCAGGAATCTTGGTAATTTCCTTTGATGCAAGTTCAGGGGATTCACATCTTTTTTGTCTACAAAATCATGTGAGTTTTGAAGTGCCGTCATTGTGAAATAAAATTACTTTTTTATATAATTCAGTCCCTCAAATGTCTATTATAGTTAGACTGTGTTTTCTTAAGGAATATTAAAATGTCTATGGCCAATCACTATGTGCACCACAAAACACCTCTTTTGAATATGATGAGCGTAAAACATTTGATGCTGGATTTCTTATGAAGGCAACCCTATTGCTTCTCAAATAAAATCCTCCACACTAACATATAATATAATGATACTGTTTCCATTTTTTTTATAAAGTAAACTTTGTACTGGAAGATTACTAATATGCTCTCATTTTTATTGGGAACTTAAAGATAAAAAAATAAAATAAAAAAATCATATACATGAAACATTACCCCAACATTTTATTCCAATATATACAAGGAAAATTCTTTTGGACTCCTAAAACATTACCCCAAAATTCAATAGCATCTTTCCCCCATTTAGAAGGTTGAATTTCATCATTTCTCTTAACCTATTTCACTACAATTTTGTTGATCAATCTGATCTGCCAAGGGATTTGTTTACTGATTTCTAGCTGATTATTTGAAGTATATCAATGTAGACAGTGTTAACCCTTTCCACTCATGTTTACTCTATTAATAAATTCCACCCAGGATTGGTACCTTTAGGTATTTCTGATGCAGAGTATTCTTCTTTGTTAGTTCATTTGTGTTGAATTGCCACCGCTTTAGGGGTTATTCAGGTATTGTCATTATCATTCTAGTAATTCCTATGCCATTGACTCGTTGAGATATATTTATTTGGGTCGATCATGCAAGCAATTACAAGTCTAACATTATGTATCTTTCCATCCTATTGAGAATAATTAACTCTCTACCTTCTGATACATGTCTTCACCTTGCTGATTTCGTATCACGCCTTTTTTTTTTTAAAGGAAAATAGCACTTCTTCATAGTTCTTTTTACTCCAATTTAAGTCCATGAATCTTTTGGTTTACTTGGTTGCAGTAGTATCAGTATGTATGAAAATAGCACTTCTTCATAGTTCTTTTTTACTCCAATTCAGCTTTAATGTTCGTCTTTCTTTGTTTAATGTTATTTTTTAAATATTTTGTGTTTCATCAATATTTTTTGTCAGCAAATATTTTACTTTCCATACCCTGACCAATTTGAAGTGTGTTTGCTTCATCTCAACTAGACAATACTATGGATACACCATCAAGAATATAATAGGGAGAATTTCGGGAAATCCAATAACATTAAACAATTTGATCTATTTGTATTAGTGTATTGTCTCAAATTAGTTGTTTTATTGCCACATTATATAGTATATTTTTCTTTATTATTTTGGAATTAAAATTATGGTTCAAAAGTCTTGTGTATCCTCATAATAGTACCGTACCCTCAACCGACCATCGATCCCATCATAATTTATTCATAAACAAAAGATTTAAACACATTCCCAAAATTCATTAAACATGTTGAAAATCTCACCATGGGGATGCCTGTGGTGGTTGTCTGTCTTGGTGCTGAAGGGAGGGATGAGGTGTTTGGTGGGGGACTAATTGCTTACAATAATATTTTCCTTTTTTGACAGATTTAAGTTATTTTATACTCACATGAGTTACTGTTCTTGTCAACTTTTGTGTTATCTGTTTTTGTCTGCTTTACTACCTATATCATTGTGAATTCATAACTATTCCCTCCATTGAGTGATTTCTCAAACTCATCATATCTGTCATATGGTTTTGATTCTCAACAAAAGCATACACGTTGTCTCATAGTAATTCACTCATCTGCTATAATGACTATGCTAGTCTTATTGTTCTCTGAATTGTATTATATTGTATGGCTTCTAGTAGAAATTTTCACTTCTATAGTTTGTTTAACATTATGTGTATCTTGCATAATCCATGTCTTATCAATCAGACGCACAAGAGAGGCTGAAGAATCTGTTGTGGCATTCAGGCAATGGGTTTTGTGCAGATTGTGGATCTCCAAATCCAAAATGGGTGTAAGTATCATGTCTAATATTTTTTGCTGTCTATCTTTTCTTTATGCTTGATCCATCAACCAATATATTTCAATATCAAATGTGCCCTTTTTAAAAAGAAAAAGAAAAAGAAAATTTCAAGTTTTGTTTTTCTTATGTTGGTGTTTTCCAAGTCATAGTATCTGTTGTAAGTTAATAACACCCATATGATCTGAAGTTGCTTTCGAGGTAATTGAAACTCTTGTTGCAAATCACTGATCTGCCATAGAGAGAGGTCACTGACATAGTTTTATTTTGATTATTTCAAGCTAAACACACACATTGAATCTGCCATAGGGAGAGGTCACTGACATGGTTTTATTTTGATTATTTCAAGCTAAACTAACACATTGAAGTGCATTAAATTTTCAAGTCAAGTTTGATTTATGTTTTTGCAGATTTTGTTGAGGGAATAGTTGATATGATCAAGCGGTTGATGTTGGGAGCCAAGTATTATGTTGCTCTTTTTTTCTTTTTCTTTTTGAAGACTTGAATTTTTTAGTACAGTGTATTTACGGATGGTAAATGGATATTATAAATTTAATTAATTTATTAATTTTGTTATTTTTCATTTACAAAAAATTGTTTGGTGGTTGTAATTGATTTTTTGTTGTAGTAAACTCATATATGATTTTTTTTAATAAATAATTATTTGCGACAGTAAAACAATGGTCGCTAAAAGTGCTTTTAATTTTTTAATTTTTTTTGCGACGGCAAAATAGCTATCGCAAAAAGTAGTTTAGGCGGCCGCAAATTATTTGCGACCGTTGTTTTGCAGTCGCAAAAAGTATTTGCCACCCCCATATTTGCGTCCCCCATGTGCGGTCGCATAGGTCGTCGCAAAAAGTCTTTTGCGACTGTATTTTTATTATTTGCGACAGCATGTGGCGGTCGCAAAAAGTGTTTTTTTTAGTAGTGGCATCTAGGAGAGAGGCGGGTTCCTCCATTGATCATTTGAAATCTTTTCGAGCCGAGCTTGACAGTTTGGTAGCTACTGATGTAAGTTTACTCGTCCTGAGATAATTTTAACACTTTCCATTTATCTTACCCTTTATATACTTTAATTCAAAAACACTTTACGTTTATAGGTTATTTGGGATCCATACCACAGCTGCAGAGACCGGCATCCATGTAACCCGGTTATGTTCTACCATGGATGCTTAAAGTGCTTAGATGTTGTCGAACCCTATCATCCAGATAGAGTTCTGAGGCAGTTTGGTAGGGTTCAAACCATCCCAGATGCATCGCTAGCTCCCAGTCGTGGTGCTCGAGGCAACATATCTGCACGATATATAGTCATGTATAGATACTTGGATAGGATCTGGGAGGCTTCGGATAACCACGTGTTATTCGACATCCTCATCGATTTTACTAGGCTATCGAGAGTATGACGCATGTCCTTCAAGGTCAGCACATTGACGAAGTTGGACCTAGTTCTGCTGGACCTAGTTATACTGGAGGTCGCTTTCCATCTCCGACATTGACATACAGTCGTAGGCCTAGGCGTAGGCATACAGCTGATTCGTGACATGTTATTTGTTAGTTGATGAATTTTTTGTGGTGTTTTTTGTAAGATGATATTGTTGTAATGGTGACAGTGGTTAATATTTTCTTATTAGAATGGAATGGCAACAATGGTTGATACCATTGAAAATGACATTTTATTATTAGAATGGAATGGTAATAATGGTTGTTGATTTTGTAAATGATATTTTCTTATTACAATGGAATGGTAACAATGGTCGATAACATTCAATCCATGCCACAGAACACATCGACATCAAAAACACATCCATTAATTTCTTCCATAATTCTAACATTGTCAAATGTATGCATGTGTCATGCGACATCAACAACATCAAATGTCTCTTGAGTAGCTACATTATCATGAATAATGTCCTTGAAATGTTGAATGCGATGGACATATGCATCATCCCAGTTGACAGCACAAGAGTGACGGTATTTTCGCCAATTAGTGGCTATAGGAGGAATTGGATGGCCTGGCTGCAACAAAACCTGCACCAAATATCAATTGAGTTAGTGGTCATACCTCATAACTTCTTGTACATGCACAAATTTATAAGTTTCTATTATACCTGGACAAAATGATTTCCGTTGACAAACCCAATGGCAATCTCACGTCTATCAAGTTAAGGTACTGGCACTGTTCTAAGAGGTAAAAAGGTGAGACATTGCTGTAATGACAAGTGGTATAACACAAGATTATAGCACGATGCAACAAGATGCCCTATGTCTGGCATAGTCATCCAATGTGAGTATCCAGGACTGTCTTCAAAGTATGACAATATGCTTGTCAATTCTTCAAACCTTTCGTAGGACCCATAAAGTGTAATGTATTTCTCTTTGTGTGTGTGCAGCTCACCCAACAGATCACGCCTAACCTGAGCCTTATCATCTTCTGTATGACCAATTGAAGCAACTATAGCCCTGAAACCACAATTCCCATCTGCAACTACATCTTTGACAAACTTAATGTATGGTTTCAACCCAGAAGGGAAAGCATCAACATATGCACCAGGTTTCACTGTTCTAATAATGTATACCTTCCCTTTCACATTCACCTTCTCCTTTCCCTTAACAGGTCGCTTCTTCTTGGTTTTCAGAGTAGAAGTTAATGTAGTGATTTGAGTGTCTCTAGGTGAGAAGGAATCATGTCCAGATTGCACTAACTCAAATGCACACGGGTCACGACGGGTAGAAACATTGATCTTCTTATGATCCCGAGGACGTGTTTTGGGCTTCACTTCCAGCTCAACAAGAAAAGTGCTTCCCGGATATACAATCTCTTTCAACTTCTTCAAAAGCTCCAACTGCATGGTTCTATCACTTTCATTAAACTTGTTCACAAACAACTCTACTTCTGCATGACAACTCACCCCCGTTTTCTCTTCTTTCTTGCATATGGAGATATGAAGTTGCCTCCACTGTGAGTGTATGGTAGCAAGTGGTATAGGACGATCTTGTCTGATGTAGTTAGCAATCTCATGGGCACAAGGTAAACCATGAGTGTGGCGAAGGACGCATCCACAAGCTTCAACATCAATACCAATGGAATTGGCTCTCTTACTCTCTACAAGCAAATACTCCAATGCAGAGATAGACACATTACCCCGTAGCTCCCTGAACTGAGAAGGTTTAAATTGATGTTGCACAACAGTTAGACTTTTCTCAAATGAAGCCTTGATATCAGTGTGTTGCAACTCAAGCAGACTGTGTATTTTCTCAAATGATGCCTGAAATGAGACTTGACATGAACCCAATTGTCTTTTAAGTTTTGCATGTGCACTCTCAGCCATGTTCAATTCAATGTAAGTCAAATTAAAAGCAAGTACATAGCACTTATTAATAACATATTGAACAAAAGTAATCTTACCGGTTCGTTGTAACATTGCCACAATGCATACACGTGTCTGTCCATGCCGCCACAAATTTCTCCTTGTAAGGAACCAACCAAGTATCCATGACGTATTTGACTGCATCAGGATAACTACTGAATTCCTTAAGTAATGATTTAAGACGCTCATCGTATTGAATTTCAGAAGATGAATACACTAAAGAGTTCCACTCATGGTTGAACTTCTCTCATTTCTGCTGTGTCTCAAACATTTTCTTGCATTTGGTCAATACATTCTTACTGATATGCCAATGACATAATAAATGTCTGCCACTCGGGAATATCTTTTGTATGGCAGTCATTAAGGCTAGCTCTTTGTCAGTAACAATAATTGTTGGCACAACAAAACCATCCATGACATCACGCAATGTAGCTAACACCCACGCATAGTTATCGACCCTCTCATACTGTAAGTATGCGAAAGCTACAGAGAAAGTCATTTCAGTTGATGTCACTCCCACAATTTCAAGAAGAGGAAGACGATATCTGTTGGTTTTATATGTGCAATCCATAATTAATATATGTGGGAAAGACTGAAATAAGTCCAAACTGGTAGGATGTGCCCAAAACAAGTCTGTCACAGTCATCGTGGACTCTTCAGACCGATGGTGCTCAATGTAATTATACTTAGCCAATTCACCCAATAAGTGTTGCATCTGTGATCTTCCAGCTCTCTGTACCACCCTATTTCGATGGCGTACATTGTAAATGGTTTTAAGTGTGCTTACATTGAGGGCATCTCGCTGTTTCAAGGTTACTAGGATTTCTTTTGGCCGAACCATGCTCTTTGACATATCCATTAACAATGCTTTCTCATCCTTTGATAGCCTCCCCGCATATGAATGTCCCTCAAGGTGCTCCGCAGGTGGATGGTTATACAATCCGCATACTACAGTCAATGTCCATTCATCATGTGTGGTAAACCTGTGAGCCCTCATATCAAAAGGACAACCACACTTCTTCGTACCGGTTATTCTTGATGTATTGTTGCCATCATGTTTTAACTTCTTTGTCGCTCTATATTGGCCACTCCTCTCACAAGCAAGATACATCCTGGGTCTTTTTTTCCCTCCACCATAGTCTGATGTTTTGATTACAATGACCAAACCATTTCTCTTTCCAACTTCACATACCTAGTTCAGCAATTCATCCTTACTTTTGAATACCTACAAAGTCAAATAAATATTATCAAACATTTACATTTGTTGAGCAATTCGAAACATAATCATTATAATTTCGTAGAGTGAACCTGTTCAGTTGTGAATTGAGTAATGTAATCCAACACAAAATCCACGCAAACCTGACTTCCTTGAGTTGACACATATTCCTACATGTTTTGTATAACATTACAAATTTTTAATGGCATTATAAAGATTAATTTGCAATTCGAAACTGTAAATTTGGTATGCAGTTTGCAAATTTGGAATATAAAATGGGAAATTTTTTTTTTTTACTTCATTCGGAAGTGTAGACGTGCTCCCGGGAACTCTCCGATATCCGCGCTCATGATGGGGCGCGAATCTCGTTTTGTTTTAAGCTACTACAATTCGGATTCAATGTCACAGTTCTGAATCTAATCTCGCAAAGTGCAATGCAAGACCGATAAATCACTAAAGAGTCCAAATCCGGCAAATCGTTTTTGGAAAACTGATTTTAATAAAGAAGTGCCAAACATGGACTGCTTTGCCAGATACAGAGTCGCTACCTAAATATTTTATTTTGGGGGAATTTAAAAAACCCTGACTCGTGCCTAAGGCCACGTGTCCGTTATCACCAAAGTTGCCTCGGCTCGGGAACTTGGGTATGAGAGGGGAAGGTCATGCAACGAGCACCGCCGCTCGCCCGATCAAAGATCGGCCTGTACTAAGCATGATATTTTGTTTTTGAAAATACATGTGCTCTTATTCCGGTTAATTAACTAATCTTACTACGTGATGCGCACAACATACAAGTATAGACTAGATCGCTTAATTTGGAACAAAACATTGCACATTCGTTTGAAAATGGTTTGGAGTTTGCTACTCGTAAGTAGGCTAAATCAGAGATTTTAATGAATTGTTCCAATTCAAGTAATCCAACCTTCACCCACAGGCATTCAGGCAGTTAATCACATAAGCAGTTAGCCTCATGGCAAGCATGCTTTCATGGCAATCAATAACACAAATGTAGTATGCTAAAGCGTAAACACTCACAGTGTACTCCGAGCCAAAACAAAGAACTAGTTAGAAATCATGCATGACCCTAGTTCATGTTAAGATGGCTAATGCAACACATGCGAAAATGCAACTTAGATAAGCTCGGCTATTCTAAGATGTCATGTGAAGTACAACTTGATAACATGCTGTTTGAACACGTATTCAAGTAAGTATTGAACTACTATGCAGTTAGTATGATGCGCCGAGTCCGGTGCATGTAATACAAATGAATGGATGCACACATGCAAGCATAAGGTATGCTAATCGAAATATGCCCTAAAACTAACCATCGAAAGCGGTTAAGTAAAAGGGAGAAAGAAATGGGGGTTTGGAAGATATGCATCACACAGATGCAAGCTTATTACAACAATTGACCCTCTCGACGAAAGGACCGAATAAGAAGCTAACTAGCTAATCTAAGCTAATTGAACTAATTATTACATCACAATGAAGCTAATTAACTAATCCTAGTTAACTAACTATTACAAAACAATTAAGCAGCTAAACGCATTAACTACTTAAATACAAGCCAAAGCATAAACTAGCTAATCACATTAGCTAAGTAAAGCAATAAAACAATGGTCCTCAGAGGGAGAAGAATGCATGCATGCCCGGTCGCCTCGTTCGGAAATCCGTCGCGATGCCCTGATTTGCCTCTGTTTGCAAATGCTCTCAGAAACTTGCACCAAGCTCCAAAAAGCTTCTAACTCAACTTGGGGACCTGTGGGAGGGTGGCCGACCAGTTATTGGTGTTTGCAGCCACCTGCCGACCACTTTTTGCTACTGCAAACCAGAAAAAGTGGTCGGCCAGCTAGTTTTTCTGGCTGGCCGACCAGTTGTTGCTGCATTCCTCCAGTTTGCTGCAACAGAGAGCAAGAAAGGGCATGGCAATGTATTTGCAAGGTATGTGTGCACAACCACCCTCCCTATCATTTCATAAGCTCAAGGGGGTGTGGTTCTCGACCCTCGGGCCACCAATCACACATCTCGATGCATGATGGCCGAGAGGCGAAGTTGCACAATTCAATATGAAAATGAATGCACAAGTAAACACATAAGACCTATAACTCTATCATGTATGATCAAGAGCGTCGGCGACCGAGAATTGAGGCACGTTTCATCACTTTAAGTATGAAACGCCCCTCGTTTCTCGTGTTTGGACTGACACCTATTCCAAACAAAATGCAACACATAACATGGCATGCACAATGTTATGTAACATGGAATATGCGAAAATACAATACAACACAAGCATGCAAATATGCAATATGACTTGAGCATGTGAACATGCAATGCAACATGAACAGCCTAACAAGGCTAATGACATGCACAATGTTAATGCATGCATACTCAATGCAAGACAACATAAGCATGCAACAATATGATACAATGCAACTAGCATACACAATGCGAATGTCAACGAGCATACTCAATGCGATATGATCATGGCATACTTAATGCAAATCAAGAGTATGGCATGCGCAATGCAAACAATAACATAACATGCACGATGCGATGTAACATGGCATACACAATGCTCAATGGACTTAAACTGAAAGTGGGTAGACCTCAGCCATGCCCAAATCAGTGGCCATAACATCAAAATAAAGGCACAAAATACAAAGCATGCATGCACAATGCATTGGCCAACCAAGTAGGCCTAAGAGCACTACCCTCAAGAAGGCTCAAGGAGTGATAAATGCGGAAGTATAACAACACTAAATGCACTGAAATTAAGTAAGAAATGATGCCAAATCATTCAAACAAACACAAGTATAGCATGCAAAGGTCCTAAAGCATGAAAGCTAGCAAAGAGGACTACAAATGAGACATGCAATACACGGCACATATACATGAACCAACCACAAACAAAGCTCAAGTAGGTCAAAACATGGACCAAAGCATGCTAAGATGGAGGCTCAAAGGCTTAGGCATGCAAGCATACACACTAGGCCATAAGTAAGGCAACAATGCACAACACTTAAAGGCATTCAAAGCATGAAAGAAGTGGGAACATGACAATGCTATAAGCTCTGAAATGAAGTATTAAATGATGCCAAATCATCTAAATAGCTCAAAGATAGCATGCATGAGTCAACAAAACACAAAGCTAGCAAGGCCAATTGCACTACAGCTATACAAAGCATGAAAAATATGGCAAAGGCAACCCAAAACAGTCCTAGAACATGTCAAAATGATACTAAAACAAGCATGGAAGGAAGCCGAAACAAGCTAGCATGAAGGGCATAAGGCATGATGCATACAAGGCAAATAAGATGGATTACACTACACCTATTAAGACCAAGCATGGGATGACTTAACCAACAAAAATCAGAGTTATATCATGGCAAGATAACCCCAAAAACACATTGAAATGATGGCTCGCAAGCTAAGGCATGAAGGCATACGCAATGATTCATGTTAAGGCATAAAGGGGCAAACCCTCCAACGCATTGAATGAGTGATAAATGCATGCATGAGCATGAAACATGGACTGAAATCACATATGAAATGATGCCAAATCATTCAAATAGGCAAAGTAAAGCATGCTAGTGTACTTGACACACAAAGCTAACAAGCTAGAATGCACTATCGCTATACAAAGCATGGCATGCATGACCAAAACAACACAAATCAGAGCTAGAGCATGCTAAAACATGGACAAAAGCTTCTTGAAGTTAAGCCAAAAGCATGCTAGAATGACATGTTAAAGCATGATGCATGTTAGGCTAATTCATGGAAATACACTACAAGTGCATGGAGCATACATGGAGTGACCAAACCAAGTAAAAACAGTGGTATGCCTCAGCAAAATAAGCCCAAATACAAGCTAAGATATGACCAACATAAACTTAACAAACATGCTCACACATGAGGCATTCAAGGCAAGTATTGAAGACACAAGGAGAGTGGATGACCCTCTCCTTTTTGGGACCTCAAAACACCATCCCCACCACTAAAATTTCTCTGGATTTCAGTGGTGAGAAGGCCAAAACAAGGTGGTCCCAAAAGCTCACAAAAAAGGCACAAAAGCAAGGCCAAACAAGGCCTAAGAGGGGGTAAACAACCCCAAATACAAAAGTGACCTTAAACAAAGATCTTAAGCACTAAAATTCAGAACTTTTTGTAGTTAAGAGTTAAGCTTAAAACAACATGCAAGTAGGGCTAAAAGCTTAAGCAAAAATGGGGGTTTAAAAGGTTAAAAGCTCACTCTTGAAGACCACCTTCAAAGCTGCAACTCCAGCGGCTTCTTTAAGCTCAAACCAATCCAAGAACTCCTAAAAACAACTTCAAGGGACCTCAGCTGCAAGAGTATGGTGTTTGAGTGTGTGTTTGTGTACAAAAGTGAGACAAAATGACACTTTAAGGCACAAAAATGAAGCAAAGAGAGATATAGAGATAAAGGTATATCTATCACTCTCTAACCCAAAAAAACTGAACCTGGAGGAGAGAGGGGGAGCCTCTCTCTTATAGAGAGCAAAAGCACAAGCTTCTTCAAGAAGCTAAGGCTCAAGGCCATCCCTCCATACACGTGTATGGAGGATGGTTCTTGTGCTCTTTAGCTGTGCTAGCTGGCCAAAAATATCTCCAAAAAGGTGACAAAAAGAAGCCGACCACTTGAAGTGGTCGGCCAGCTACTTTAAGTGGTCAGCCGACCACTGTAAGTGGTCTCCCAAGAAGACAACTGGTCGGCCATGGTGGGAGATGGTCAGCAGCATGAAAACAAGCAAAAGGTGTGGTGGCTGACCACTTTTGATGGTCCAAAGATCAGGGAGACCAGTTGTCAGACCAGAAAACTGGCTGGCAGGAAGAAAAGTGCTTTGCGCGGAGAGAAACTGGTCTCCCACCCTTGTACCACCTTCTAAACAAGAAAAATAAGGTTTGAACCAAAAACAAACCAAAACGGATGCAAGACGAAAGTTCGGGAGGCAAAGTGCGCAGTTGGGAGCCTCGAAAACTAGCTGACAAGCACCAAAAGTGGTTTACGACCACAAAAGTGGTCTCCCAAACCACAGTGGCCCTCTAGGCCAAGGAAACAAGGTGTGGTTCAAAAATCACGCCAAACGGAGAACGTTAAGCGGTCCCGAGACAAGGCGCGCTGCCGAAGGCTCCGAAAACCGGAAACTAGTCTCCAAACGGGAAAAGTGGCCTACGACCACAAAAAGGGGTTTACAAGACCTCTCCTTCCCTCAGGCAAGGAAAACAAGGTTTGATCCATAAACCGAGCCGAAACACAAAGAGTTCAGAGGCCCGGAGGCAAGGCACTCAGCCGAAAACTCTGAAACCTCGAAACGAGCACAACATGCGCAATCACCGAGCACTCAATCGATGACGTCTGAGTCTTAAGGTCGGTCAAAAATAGGGTGTCTACAGGAAGTAGTTGTTCGAATTCATTTTAAAATTTCAGAAGTTGAATGTTGTAAAAGTTAACTTATTTCGAACAACAACTTCCGAAATTAAATACTTATTTCAGACAACAACTTCCGAAATTAAATACTTATTTCGGTAGTAGATTTCCGAACAAAATAATATAATTCGACTCTAGTTATCTGAACGGCGCTGGAAAAAAAGAAGAAGAGAAACTCACATTTCCTTCGCTATGTTTCTCATAAACATTTATTTACTGATTTTCAAAAGACAAATCCTCCATAACAATGATGAATGAGGAAGAAGCTACGAATGAGGAAGGTTGATGCTTTCCCTTTTAGCTTAATGTATGATGAATGAGTGCATTGAGAAGCAACGAACTTGGAGCTTAATGGAAGAAGCTACGAACTTGGAAGAAGCTACGAATGAGTGAATGAGTGCTTTCACTTCTAGTTCAATGGAAGACGCTACAAACTTGGAGCAGATGTGAAGTCTGGATGGATGTGTGCATTGAGACGTTTTGAATTGGTATGATGTCTAAAATAGTAATTTCACTTAGGAATAAAATTGTAATAAAATTAAATATCATTAAGTGTGTGTATAGAGGGGATTTGGTGTGTGTAGATAGAAGCTCCCCTTAGTTGCTTGAGGTTTGTCTTCTTTTCCAATTTTACCCCTTTTTTGAATAATTTATCAATAGTGGCCTATATGTTGAATGAAGATTTTTTCGTAATTACGCAAACATTCTTAGTCAATTCTAAAACATAAATGTTTATTTTTTAACAAATTACAAATACACTCATAAAATTTGTTTAAAATATGAATCGGTCCTATAATACTAGAGATTATAACTATTGTTTGTTATAAATTTTAATTTAACACAATAATCAGAAGAAAAAAATAACTATTCTTCTATGCAATAATAAATTATCAAAATTGTTTATTGAAAAATATTTCTTATATCATTAAAAATTGTTAATTTTTTTAATGCTTTATTTATTAACAAAATGGTTAACTGAAAAATATTTTTCACTTAAGGGTAAATTACACTGACACCCCCTGAGGTTTATGTTTATTACAATTTTCCCCTCACCCTTTGAAAATTACATCTCCCTCCCTGAGATTTAAAGTTTCATTACAGATTTCCCCGTCAGTAATTTAATTTTTTTAAATACCAATTTTGCCCTCACTGGGTAAATTGCATTGACACCCCTCACATTTTAGAAATTACAATCCCCTCCCTAAGGTTTAAAATAGCATTACCAATTGCCCCTCGGCTAGTATTAGTTGAAAAAAAAAATTCATTGAAAAAAAAAATTTAATTAGAAAAAAAATTAATTGAAAAAAAAATTATTTGAAAAAAAATTAATTAAAAAAAATTTTAGTAAAATTTTTAAATTTCTGTTTAAAAACCAACGTAAACTTATTTTTTGAATTTACGTTTTTTTCTCAAATTTACAAACTGAGACAACAATTTATAAACCAAAAAAATTATCAAATAAGTTTTTATGATAGTTTTTAAAATTTTTGTAAATATAAATTGAAAACTAAAAATGAAATGGTTACCAAACAGACTTCAGATGGTAAAAATGTCGTAAAATTAACAAATAATTAAATAAGTTATCAACGTAAGAAATGACTTATCAAAAGATTCTTAGGTTATGTATGGTTTGATTTTTAGAATTTTTTTTTAAATTTAAAAATTAATTTGGTTAAGAAATAAAAAATAAAAAATAATTATCAATTTTATATAATTTTTATCTTTCGAG
Source organism: Camellia japonica (assembly GCA_030407325.1). NCBI lineage: Eukaryota > Viridiplantae > Streptophyta > Magnoliopsida > Ericales > Theaceae > Camellia > Camellia japonica. The sequence goes on from JAPPVO010000016.1 coordinate 51,526,320, forward strand.
TGGCTACAAATAATTTTTTATAAATTAAATTGAAACAGCCATACGTATGTATATAACCTGCACAAAAGTTAAAATGATAATTATTTTTTACCCTTAAATGATAATTATTTTTTATTTTTTATTTCTTAACCAAATTATTTTTTAATTTTTTTAAAAAAATTCTAAAAATCAAACCATACATAGCCTAAGAATCTTTTGATAAGTCATTTCTTACGTTGGTAACTTATTTAATTATTTGTTAATTTTACGACATTTTTACCATTTGAGGCCTGTTTGGTAACTATTTCGTTTTCAGTTTTCAATTTATATTTACAAAAATTTTAAAAACTGTCATAAAAACTTGTTTGATAATTTTTTAGTTTATAAATTGTTGTCTCAGTGTGTAAATTTGAGGAAGAAACATAAATTCAAAAAATGAGTTTACGTTAGTTTTTAAACAGAAATTTAAAAATTTTACTTACAAAATTTTTTTTCAATTAATTTTTTTTTTAATTAATTTTTTTTTCAAATAATTTTTTTCCAATTAATTTTTTTTTCAATGAATTTTTTTTCCAACTAATAGTAACCGAGGGAGCAATTGGTAATGCTACTTTAAACCTTAGGCAGGGGATTGTTATTTCTAAAATGTGAGGGGTGTCAATGTAATTTACTCAGTGAGGGCAAAATTAGTATTTAAAAAAATTAAATTGCTGAGGGGAGAATCTGTAATGAAACTTTAAATCTCAGGGACGGAGATGTAATTTCCAAAAGGTGAGGGGAGAATTATAATAAACATAAACCTCAGGGGGTGTCAGTGTAATTTACCCTTTACTTAATGATTTACTTATTAATAAAATTAGTTATTTGTCACGTGAGTATGGTTTATGTATTAATAAAATTGGTCATTTGTATATATATATATATATATTTTTTTCTATTTCTTTATTAATTTAGTGAATTATCTTAGTAGTTTTTTTAAATTAGAGAATTATCTTAATATTTGTTTTATATTTATTTGTTGATGGAAAAGCTAATGGCACATTATATTCGTAGTACATAAATTAGCAACAAAAAATTAGAACATTATATTCATAGTACATAAATAAGAAGCTGTTAATGTGCTTTGTGTACATTATATTGTTGTCTAACTCATCTTTGAGTAATTTATAACTCAGCTTTGTTGAACGAATAAATTAGTAGTTTATTGATTTGTTACTCAAATATAATGTGCTTTGTCACAATTGTATTTGTTTTAAAAGTGTAAGTGATTTTATAAATATTCTTTTTCAAATCAACAGTTTGTTTCGAATAAATTGTAATTTATATGTTCCAAACAAGGTGTGAAAGCATAGATTAAAGCAAGATAATAGATGCTTTGGAAAGTAATAATAAGAAAAAAAATAAAAATAATCTTGGTATTGGGTTCTTATTTGCGTAATGAGTAAGTGGAATGCATTGGATTAGCTTTTAAAGGAATCAAAATGACAAACATGGGATATTCTTTCACTTCTTCTTGAGTGATACTTTCCAATGTGTAACACATAAATAGGTAATCGCTCTCCTCGGTTTTTTTTTTTTTTTTTATTTTTTTTTTTTTTTTTTTTCAAATAAGTTAAAAAATGAAAAGAAATCACTATTTTTATATGATTTTTTTTTTCTTTGGGTCAAAAATATTTTTTTTAAATTTAATTTATTTTTAATTTTTTTGTGATTGGTTTTAAATAGAATATTCTCGGAGTACCACGTTTTCATACTCCTTAACCAATCATCATTTATCATATTGTTTATATTTCTCAATCACTCAATATAATATCCCGCTTATCCATTTTCTCTATCAGTCATAATACTAAAAAGTATCACATGTCCGTATTTTAGATTACTTAACTCTACTAAAAAAAATAAATAAATAAAAATAAAAGCAACACCACCATTCATGGGACAAGCGGTGCAAATTCGAACATGAATGGATTTGTGTGAACTTTCTAGCTCTCAACATCTAATAAGTATATAGTTCCAGGAAAAAAAAAATCTAGTAAGTATGTACAAACAAACAAAAAAAAATACAGAATTTTTATAGGGAAGTAACATAACATGTAAACATATAATGTCCATTATTGTAATTAGAATTATAAATGGGTTAATTACACTTTCACCTCTATAGTTCGACTCATTTTTTGTTTTAGTCTTATTGTTTTAATCTGATCTTTAAGTTTAAGTTTTATTTTAATTTGGTCCTAAGATCTAAATTTTTGTTAATTTTATCTACGTATACACATTAGAAATTTGTCAAGTTTCCTAAAATTATTAATTTTAATATCCAATTTAGACGAAATGACCAAATTAAAACTATATTTAAATTGTAAGGATCAAACTATTCAATTTAAAATTAACTAAAATGAAATTTGAATCAAACTATAAGGGTGAAAAGTGTAAAACCCTTTATAAATATATCATTGTTATATCATTTTTGTAACAAATTCTATTTAAAAAGTCTAATAATTTAGCATTTTTCCTATTTTAACTGCACACCTAATTCATGGTTGTTTTTTAGAATTGACTATTTTAATTAATTTTTTGACTTTTTAAAAAAAGACGTACGAAAAAATAAAAAGAAAAGTTAAGTTTTTTTGTAATGACTGCTTGTGACGGCTCAGGTCTATACTCGACCCATTTGGCCTTCCAATATACTTGCACGCGAACCGTATCGTCTTATGTTAATCTAATTGTCATTGTTGTTGCTATTTTAATTCTCACACTTGTGTTTTGAGTTGTTGATTTTTGAGAGAGTAAATTGAAGAGTTTTGATAGAAATTTTGGGTTGGCAATCGATCGCATTTGGGTAGCGATTGATTGCTCTTCATTTTTTTTTTTTTTTTTTTTTTTTGGGGCAAACTTAAGCATTGTGTAAAGATCGAAAAGGGATTGATCTCATTGGGTCGATTGATTGCTCTTGGTGTTGCGATCGATTGCTTTACGCATTTATTTTTAGAGAATTTTCAGCAATGTGTAGTGACTGATAGGGGATCGATTCATTTATAGGCAATCAATTGCTTCCTTAAGTGCAATCGATCGCCTTGTCGAAAGAAACTTAAATAAGTTTTTCTCTTCTTTTCCTCTCTCTTTCCTTTCTTCTCTCTCTCTCTCTCTCTCTCTCTCTCTCTCTCTTCTATTTCGAAAACCAAACACTCTTTCTTTAAAACTCTTACATTTATCACACAAAATTGTTGGAAATAATGGTTTTATAGGCTTATTTTGAGCTAACTTTGAGCCCAAATTTGAGTGGGGTCCACACGTCTTTTGAGGTGGGTCCAAAGAAGTGACGTGTTCCTTGCCGCATGGCAAGTCACACGGTGAAGACAGTTCGTCAAAACCATATATGAGTGAATGGGAACTTGATGTCATTTTCGGATTCGTGGAATGGACATTTCAAGAAGTAAAATGCAGGTTTCCTTGAAATAGGTTGTTCCACATTGAAACTTGAAGAGAGCTTATGTATGTATATAAGCTCTAAGTGGCAACACTGGGTTGGGCCCCAAGAGGCACCCCAAGTTTGTAGAAGGGAGGAGTTATGGGCAAAGTGAACCTTGGCTCAAACCACCACACGTGCGCGTGCGCCGCCGCCCGTTCAACCAGGTGTAAGTCGGGTCGGTTCTTATATTAATTTTATGAATAAAATTTATTTGAATCTTTTCCAAAATTCTTGCGGGAAAAATTAATTTAAATTTTGCGCTAATTTTTTCTGTCCAAATAGTACCCGATTTCAATCCATTTTCCAGTAGGTTCAACAGGTTCAAAATGTTCAAACAGATCGAAAAACTGCCCAACAGTTCTAGACAGTTTTATAACTGTTGCAGTTAACAGATCTATTCAAACAGGTTCTGCACCTGTTCAATTTGAAATAAGATCTGTTTAATTCAAATAATACCTGTTCAGTTTGATTTTCAGATCTGTTCGGCCCTATAAGTACCAGGACATCTTTCAGCATTTCTACATTCCAAAATCATCTTCTTGCTTTCCATTTCTTGCTCTGTTTGCATTATTCTTCATATTAGTTATTTAGAGAAATTTAGAGGGTAAAGTACACAGGTTTTGTTCGCCATTGTCACGACCCCATTCCGCCCGTAGTAGAATGGTGCCGTGATGGCCAGTAATCCGAGATTACCAAAGGCCAACTTACAAAGATTCACACACAATCAGAGTATACATATGGGGCTTACATGTGCGGAAGCAATAAATTTAAATCTAAGTAGTCCATAAGAGTTGTGCATAGATCAAATGAAATGACATACATCTTAACATAGTCTTACAACTTGAATACAAATAAAATAAAGTACATGTTACATCTTGATCAAAAGGCTTCTCAAGCCGACATATACAAAATACATGAAATACAAGCTAAGAAGCATAGTCTTCAAGATGCTAGCAAAATGAATCCGAAAACAACTTGCAAAACACATCTAGGCGTCACTGCCTCTTGCTCGACACCTACATATATATAAGGAGAGGGTGAGCTTGGATACTCAGTGAATGGTATAAGTAATAAAGGTTTGAATGAATGATATCCGAGATCTTTTTCAAAACAATACATATCATAACTTTACAAATCAAAGGGATGAACCAAGTTCATCTATCAAATCTTTCAAAGCTTCTTGGATGTTAATAACACCTACATAATACCAAACGATGACATTCCGGACAAACAAACCCACGCGGAAAACCGTCAATGGCAAAACAAAGGGAGATATCTCAAACAAGGGTGCAGTTGCATTATAGTCCCCTGGCACTAAGGACTTTCAAAACAAGGGTGCAGTTGCATTATAGTCCCCTGGCACTAAGGACTTTCCCAGAATGTCATTAAAACAAGATAATACTTGATACAAAAATTAGGGATAATCATTCATGCTTGAACAAACACTTTTCCAAGAAGAAACAAGGCTTTATCAAAACTTTATAACATAACTTTATTAAAAATACCACTCACATAGCTCTTCAGACGTCAGGGTTAAAGCAAGGGTCCAAGTCCTACAAACACATAATAAAGTCTACTGAATGCACTTGAAGAAGACAAGAAGAGATGCTCAAAGATGGGTATTTTCATGAGTGCAAATGATCCCAGCATTTCTTTCAAAACTAGGTCAAGTCAAAGCAAAACATGCTGGAAGTTAAAACACTGTTTTTCATCTCGAGGAAACATGCTGGGTACCAACCAGGTCTTTGCCGAGGTCCCACACCTCTTGGCCGAGGTGTGGTTACCAAGGCTTCGGCGAACGGCTGCCTGCCGAGGTGTTCATGCAAGATAGACTAATGGTGCAAGTGATCATGCAAAGTAGGCCAAGGTGAGATATGATGCTTGGCCTAAGTGTGAGATCTAGGCAAGAGTGGTCTCGGTGACCACACCTAGGGAAAGGTGAAGTCTGGAAATCTGGGTTTCCTTCCTTGAAGAACCTGAAGAACATGAACATGAAGAACATAAAGAACATGAATGCTAAAATCATAACTTCTTTATTCAAAATCTGAGATTTCATGGGATGAGTTCAAAAACATGGACCTGGGTACCCATACTTGAAGATCTTATGAAAACAAACACAAAAACATGGATCTTGGTACAAACTTTCGGATCAAAACGTGGTTTTATTCCAAGAACACAAGAACATCATTTTCTTTTTCTAAAACAACTTTAAACCAATGCATGGCTCAAGAATCATGCAAAATCATGCAATGCGATTGAATAAACATAAAAAATAACAAGAGCAAATCAAGAATCTAACCTCAACACTCGGATCAAACGGTTTAGACTCTAAGGATCAAGCTTGGAAATCTACTTCTCTCTCAAGAACTCCTCTTCCTATCTTCCTAGAGCTTCTCTCTCTTCCTAGGACAAAGATATGATAATATGATATGTTTTCTCTACTGCCAGCAGACTTAACCCTTTGCTGGGACACGTGGTACCACCGGATTGGGTTTCCTCAAAAAGGTGACTGACTGACAAGACAAGAGCATGACAAAGTGTACACAACAAGTAAGATGACATGGGCACTTCGGCAGGTAATGACCTCGGATCAAGACATAGGCTTCGGCAAGTAAGGTCTCAATGATCTCGGCTAGAAAGGACAACACTTGGCCTAGCTGTGCCACACCTCTGTCTAGATGTGCCACACCTCGGTCTAGGTTATACCAATCCAGGAACAAGATCACCAGGTGTAAGGATAACATCTCGGCCTAGATAATACACATCTCGGCCTTGGTGATGAACACCTCGACCTAGATAATGACATCTTGGCCAACATGCCAGGGTGAAGGTGGAGGTCAACCAAAGTGGTTTCAAGATGGTCCTAGGTGTAAGAGGTTCAAAGGTGTAACCTAGGCTTAAGATGACCTCGGCTAAACACACACCAAACAAGGAACAAAGCATGCAACAACACTTAGATAAAACAAAACAGGATCATATGAATGCAACTTAACAAGACAAAATCATTTAAACGCATGTGAGCATGACTAAGGCAAAGTGAGGGTTGTTACAGCCATACAAATTGTTTGGAGTGCTACTACAATTTGTGAAGATCATTGTATTCTGGGAGATAGATGTCATTTTTCTGTAAGCACCGTAGTGGGGCAAATCTGTGTTAAGGACAAAGTGTTACACACTCGACTTGATCTTTTAAATATTTATTCGGTTCGGTAAAATAAATTTGGTAAGTAATCTATTTTTATTTGCTTGATTTGTTTCAAATTATTTATTTTATACAGAAGATTATTCCAACAATCTTAAGACAGATTCAAATTATTCTGTTTATGCATAATTTTTCGTTTGTTTCTTTCTTTTTCTTACAGAAATTATTTTCTGTGATTTTACAAAATAATATTCTGGTTGGAAAAATAAATAGTAGTAATATACTGTTTGACAAATTGTAGTAATATACTGTTTGTTTTCTTTGACAACTAGTAGTAATACACTGGTGTCATTAACAATTCAGAATATTTATTTGTGAAGTTGGTCATAAATTAATTTTGATTTTTAGAAATAATTTCTGAGTGTTCATTAATTAAAATTCTGTTTTCAGTATTTTAATTTTTGAAATGTTACAGAAATATTTTTTTGTGTGGAATTAATTTGTTTAAATAAAATTTTATTTTATTTTCAAATTAATTGGAAATAAAAGTTACAATTCTTTTTTCTTTTATTTTTTACAGAATTTAATTTTGTGGTTTTGGTTTAAATTTTCAGTGTAGTATAAAATTCTAATTATAATTTTGTTTTATAATTTAGAATTCATGGCTACTGAAACTGGTAAAACTAATGCTCAAACAAGTACTAGTGTAGTGGCTGCAATTGCTCCAAACTCTCCAATCACGGTGACAAGTCAGAGAAGTTCTCAGGAACTGATTTTAAAAGATGGCAGCAGAAAATGTTGTTTTATCTTACTACTCTCAACCTGGCGCGTTTCCTTCGTGAGGATGCTCTTACTCTGAAAGAGGATGAAACCGACTGGCAAGTGGTTGCTACGGTCGATGCTTGGAAACATGCTGATTGTCTTTGCCGGAACTACATCTTGAACAGACTTGATAACACATTATACAACGTCTACAATCCTATCAAAACAGCAAAGGAACTTTGGGAGTCTTTGGAGAAAAAGTACAAAACAGAAGATGCTGGCTCAAAGAAATTTGTGGTTGGCAAATTCCTAGACTTTGTGATGATTGATTCTAAGACTGTCATCAGCCAAGTTCAAGATCTCCAACTCATTTTGCATGACATTCACGCAGAAGGCATGTCTCTCAGTGAATCCTTCTAAGTTGCAGCCTTAATTGAGAAATTGCCACAAGGCCGGAAAGAATTCAAGAACTACCTCGAACACAAGCGCAAAGAAATGTCTTTGGAGGAATTAATTGTGCGTTTGAGGATTGAGGACGATAACCGCAATTCAGAGAAGCCGGCTGGTAAGCATCCTATGGAGTCAAAGACAAATGTGGTGGAATGTGCTCTAAAAGCCAAGAAATGGAAGTTTTCTGGAGAAAGTTCCTCACAAGTCTCTAAAGGAGGAGAAACTAAAAAGTACAAGTTTAATGGCAAATGTTACATCTGTGACAAAGAGGGGCATCATGCCAAAGATTGTCGTAGCAAGCGCAAAGACAAAGGAAGATCAAGCAAGAAACCTACTCAAGCCAATATGACCGAAGTGGACATAATTTCCAATGGTATAGATGACATAAATCTTTCTGCAGTTATTTCCGAGGCAAACCTTATCGGAAATCCTCTCGCCATATCTGCGCCGACAAAAAGATGTTCACATCTTATTCAGTGATGGACAACGGTGAACAACTTTTTATGGGAAACTCTTCAACTTCCAAAGTTGAAGGACAAGGAAAAATTATTCTAAAGATGACATCTGGAAAGGAACTCACTCTCAATAATGTGCTGCATGTACCGGACATTCGCAACAATCTAGTTTTCGGATCTCTGTTGAGTAAAAATGGGTTTAGGCTAGTTTTTGAAAATGACAAATTTGTACTTACCAAAACGAGATATATGCAGGAAAATGTTACATGTCTGATGGCTTTTTCAAAATGAATGTAATGACTGTTGTACCCTCTATTATTAATAAAAATACATCTTCTTCTTACTTGCTTAAGTCTTCAAATTTATGGCATGGAAGACTTGGACATGTCAATTATGAATCTTTGCATAGATTAATTAATATGGAATGTTTACCTAAATTTGACATTGATTTAAATCTTAAGAAATTTGTGTTGAGGCAAAATTATCCAAAACTCCTTTTCATTCAATTGAAAGAAGTACGAAACCACTTGAATTAATTTATAGTGACATTTGTGATTTTAAATCAATTCAAACTAGAGATGGGAAAAAAGATTTTATCACTTTCATAGATGACTATACTAGATATAGTTATGTTTATTTAATTCAAACCAAGAATGAAGTTTTGGAAACTTTCATTCAATATAAGATTGAAGTTGAAAATTAACTTGGTAAGAAAATTAAAAAACTTAGAAGTAATAGAAGTGGTAAATATGAATCACATTTTGGTGAGTTTTGTAAAGAACATGGAATAATTCATCAAACCACAGCTCCTTACCCACCTCAGCAAAATGGAATTGCTGAAAGAAAAAATGGGACTTTAAAAGAAATGATGAATACAATGTTAATAAGTTCAAGATTACCTCAGAACTTGTGGGGAGAAGCAATACTTTCTACTAATTATATTTTAAATAAAGTACCCCGAAAGAAAGTGAATGAAACACCTTGTGAATTGTGGTATGGGAGAGTAACCATCCTACAAATACTTAAAAGTGTAAGGGTGTTTGGCTAAAGTGACTATTCCTAGTCCTAAAAAGACTAAGATAGGTCCTAAAACTGTTGATTGCATTTTCATTGGTTATGCCATGAATAGTAGTGCATATCGATTTTGGATTCATAAGTCAGAACATTCTGAAATGCATGTAAATACTATTATTGAATCTCGGAATGCGTCTTTCTTTGAACATGTGTTTATAAAACTAGACAAGAGACTAGTACTAATAAAAGATCTTATGATGCTATTACTAGTCATGATTAAGAATAAGATCAAGAACAAGAGCAAGAGATAGATCAAAATGAGGAAGAGGAACTTAGGCGTAGTAAACGTGCTAGAACCTCAAAATCTTTTGGTCTAGATTTTCTAACATTTTTGTTAGAAAATGAGCTCTTAACTTTTAAAGAATCTATGTCCAGTCCAGAGGCTCCTTTATGGAAAAAAAGCTATAAATAGTGAAGTTGAATCCATCTTGCAAAATCACACTTAGGAATTGGTGGATTTACTACCAGGGTGTAAACCTCTTGGATATAAATGGATTTTCAAAAGAAAAATGAAAGCGGATGGATCAATTGACAAATACAAGGCAAGACTTGTAGTCAAAGGATTTAGACAAAAAGAATGTCTTGATTACTTTGACACATACTTACTGGTTACCAGGATAACATCCATTAGAATGCTAATTGTCATTGCATCTTTGTACAATCTAGAAATTCATCAAATGGATGTGAAAACTACTTTCTTAAATGGTGAGTTAGATGAAGAAATTTACATGGAAAAATCATAAGGATTTTTTGTTCGAGGAAAATAAAAGAAAGTGTGTAAATTTGTTAAATCATTATATGATTTAAAATAAGCGCCAAAGCAATAGCATGAGAAATTTGACAAAGCAATGATGTCAAATGGATTCAAAATTAATGAATGTGACAAATGTGTTTATATTAAAAACACAAGCAATGGTTATGTTATAGTATGCCTTTATGTGGATGATATGCTCATCATAGGTAGTAATAATGACATGATTAAAATTACCAAGAAAATGTTGAATAAACATTTTGACATAAAGGACATGGGAATTGCTGATGTAATAGTTGGTATGAAAATTATCAAAACATCAGAAGGATATGCTTTGTCACAATCTCATTACATTGAGAAAATACTTGACAAATTTAGCAAAGATGATGATCATCTTACTAGAACACCTGTGGATGTTAATTTATTTCTTTCTAAGAATGTATAGGAAAGTATTTCTCAATTAGAGTATGCCCAAATTATTGGAAGCTTAATGTACTTGATGAACTGCACTCGCCCGGATATAGCTTATGCAATAAGTAAATTAAGTAGATATACGAGTAATCCAGGAGTAGAACATTGGAAAGCAATTATAAGGGTTTTAAGATATCTCCTATTTACTCGTAATATTGGGCTAAATTATACTAAATATCCAGCAGCACTTGAAGGATATTGTGATGCAAACTGGATATCGGATACTAGAGACTCAAAGTCCACCAGTGGGTATGTCTTTACTCTTGGTGGGGCGGCTGTATCTTGGAAATCTTCCAAACAGACTTGCATTGCTAGGTCTACTATGGAATCAGAATTCATAACTTTAGATAAAGCTGGGAAAGAGGCAGAATGACTTCGCCACTTCCTTGAAGATATTCTAATGTGGCCAAAACCAATGTCTGCTATATGGATACATTGTGATAGTCAATCAGCAATTGGTAGAGTATAGAGTCATATATATAACGGTAAGTCACGACACATTCATCGTCGACAAAACACCGTGAGACAACTACTCTTTAATGGAATTATTTCCATTGAATATGTGAAGTCCAAAGACAACATAGCGGATCCACTAACCAAAGGGCTAACAAGAGAGTTAGTTGAGAACTCATCGAGGGGAATTGGACTTAAGCCTATTAAATAAGAGTTACCACAACGGTAACCCAACCTAGTTGACTGGAGATCCCAAGATCTAGGTTCAAAGGGACAACCAAGTTGTGCATGACTCATAAGGATCACTAAGGAGTCTAATTCTTACCCATTTCTATGATGAAATAGTGATGTCTGCAGCGTTTTAGGTTAAGTAATACTTTTAATAATTCTTATATCTAGGTATACCTAGTGGAGTATGACAGGATACTCTTCATAAGAATCACCTATATGAGTGTGGACTAGGCCGGTTCTATGAGATTTGTGAAGGGCTATAATTCTCTAGAGCACTCACGAAAGACCAAGTTGTTCAGGGCCAAAATGAACACAATAGTGAGAACTAAACTGTTTCTGATAATATACTGTGTGAGTTCTATTCTCTTGGTTTATACAAACGGCTGAACATTTCTAGACATCATGTTCACTGATTAGTTAGTAAATCCGATAGTGTCTTACAAGGGAAGGTTCAAAGTCAAAAGCTACCTATCATTTGCAGAATATTTCCAATTTCTATACTCTCTATAATTAGATCATGTTGTTGCATTTTCTTTCCATCAAATTCCATTCATGTGGGGGATTGTTGGAAATAATGGTTTTATAGGCTTATTTTGGGCTAATTTTGAGCCTAAATTTGATTGGGGTCCACACGTCTTTTGAGGTGAGTTCAAAGAGGTGACGTGTTCCTTACCACATAGTAAGTCACACGGTAAAGACGGTTCGTCAAAACCATTTATGAGTGAATGGGAACTTGATGCCATTTTCGAGTTCGTGGAATGGACATTTCAAGAAGTAAAATGTATGTTTCCTTGAAATGGGTTGTCCCACATTGAAACTTTAAGAGAGCTTGTGTATGTATATAAGCTCTAGGTGGCAACACTTAGATTGGGTCCCAAGGGGCACCCCAAGTTTGTAAAAGGGAGGAGTTATGGACAAAGTGAACCTTGGCTCAAACCACCACACGCGTATGCACACGTTGCGCATGCTGTCCGTCCAACCGGCCTGCCAACTCGTGTCGGGTGGAGGTTGTGGATCGGGTTAGTTCTTATATTAATTTTTTGGCCAAAATTTATTTGAATTTTTTCCAAAATTCTTGCGGGGAAAATTAATTTAAATTTTGTGCCAATTTTTTCTGTCCAAACAGTACCCGGTTTTAATCCATTTTCTAATAGGTTCAACAGGTTCAAAATGTTCAAACAGATCGGAAAACTGCCCAGTAGTTCTGGACAATTTTATAACTGCTGCAGTTAACAGATCTATTCAAACTAGTTCTGCACCTGTTCAATTTGAAATAAGATCTGTTTAATTCAAATAATACCTGTTTAGTTTGATTTTCAGATCTGTTCAGCCCTATAAATACCAGGACATCTTCCAGCATTTCTATATTTCGAAAATCATCTTCTTGCTTTCCATTTCATGCTATGTTTGCATTATTCTTCATATTAGTTGTTTAGAGAAAATTCAGAGAGTAAAGTACACAGGTTTTGTTCGCCGTACAAATTGTTTGGAGTGCTACTACAATTTGTGAAGATCATTGTATCCTGGGAGATAGATGCCATTTTTCTGTAAGCACCGTAGCGGGGCGAATCTGTGTTAAGGACAAAGTGCCACACACTCGACTTGATCTTTTAAATATTTATTTGGTTCGGTAAAATAAATTTTGTACGTAATTTATTTTTATTTGTTTGATTTGTTTCAAATTATTTATTTTACACAGAAGATTGTTCCAACAAAAACACCCAATCTCTCTTATCTGGAGTTAGAGTTTGTTCAAAACTCGTTTACTAAAGTTGTAGAGTGCGTTGAGGGTTTCGATCTTATCAAGCCCAATCGTTATTTGGAGCAATTTTGAGTTCAGGCCTTTGTCTATCTCCTCTTCAATCTTGAAGAAGGGATTCTTTTACATATATAAATTTGATTTGAGTAGTATATGTGATATTTTGATTAACTATGAGATTGTGAAAAATGTAAGAGTTTTTATAGAATTATTGTATCAAAAATTAGGACTTTAATGTATAATCATATTCTTTCAAAAAGTTTATTTTCATAAACAAGAGTTGTGCATGAATTTGTCAAATCTATTTCAAAAAGGCAAAAGTCCTAAATTTTTTCAAAACCCTAAAAATTTGAAAGCTGATGAAACGTTGAATTATTACCACTTTTGGTAAATTGAAAATATCCATGAGATTATGATGTATTAAGATAATTGTTTGTGGCAACAGGTGGAATGCTGCATTGTTGTGCTGTAGAGATTGATGATTTAAGAGAATCAAAACCATTTGAAAAATCATGCATTGAGCATCTCATATTATTATTAGACACTATGCCTTGGACAAATTATGATTTTTGTCATGTTTATGAAATGATTGAAAATTATTGGAATTTGTTGAATAATTGTGGATGAATTCGGATAGTGTATAAAATGATTTAAAATGTTGAATTAAGTTGTTTTGAGGTCCTCGGTGAAAGACCGAAAATCAGTGTGGAATAGGTATCAATTTCCTTCCAGCTAGCAATTGGTAAAGTGGGGGTGATTTTAGTAGTTCTTTGATAGACTACTGGCAGATATTTACTTAGAGATTCACTGTATTCTCGAATTAAATAAATACTCTTTTGAATTATGAAAGTTGAGGAAAACGAAAAGTTGTTTGGTTAATTTCATGTTTAAAGAATTGTTTTATCATGAAATGGCACATGTATTGCATTCATAATCATATGCATACTCAATGCCTATTTATCTAGTTAAGCCTAGTGTTTATCCCTTCGTGAAAAATTATTTTCAAGTATTGATGGATTGCTTCCACCGAGATAAGGGCTAGATGATTTTGGGAGCGAGAAGCTCATTTATTTTGTTTATCTTGTAAAGCTTAGGGTTTGTTTTGTATTGGGATGAATCTTATTTTTATTGTAATAGGACGAGACTCTTGGTATATATAAGTCATCAAGGCATTCTCTTTTGAACTTAAGTATTTATATTTGAATGTAATGTCTTATATGACAGTTCCGGTTTAAACCCGATCCATTATCAACCAGCAAAGCATTATCATTTTCAAAATGACCTATTTTTGAATGATAGATGAGGGGGCTATGAAATCAGTTTCTCAGATTGCAGTGCACCCAATTAAAATAAACAAAAAGCTAATTATTATTATTTTTTGATAAATTAAACAAGAAGCTAATTATGTTGTGTATTAGCCACTTGAGAATGTTCTGTTTAAAACACACCAGAACACATTATAGTCACAATTGTATTTGTTTTATAAATTAGCACATTAGAGTATTGGTGTCATACAATTTATTTGTTTTATTTGTAATGATATGAAAAATATTTTTCAGTTCACCATTTTGTTAATAAATAAATCATTAAGTCAATTAATAGTTTTTAATGATATGAGAAATAATTTTCAATAAACAATTATGATAATTTATTATTGCATAGGAGAATTGGTTTTTTTTCCCCCCTAAGTATTGTGGTAAAAGAAAAAAAAAAACTATTCTCCTATGTAATAATAAATTATCAAAATTATTTATTAAAAAATATTTCTCATATCATTAAAAACTATTAATTTTTTAACGCTTTAAACAAAATAGTTAACTGAAAAATATTTTTTATATCATTAAAAATTGTCAATTTAGTTAATGATTTACTTATTAATAAAATTAGTCATTTGTTACGCGAGTATGATTTATGTATTAATAAAATTGGTCATTTGTATATATATATATATATATTTTCTTCTACTTCTTTATTAGTTTAGTGAATTATCTTAGTAGTTTTTTTAGATGGGAGAATTATCTTAGTATTCGTTTTATATTTATTTGTTAAGAAAAGCTACGCACCATAATTTTTTTTAATAAATTCGGAAGAAATGTTAAAGACTCATAAATTCACCTAAAATGATATGGTAATAGAATTGGAGTCTACATCATTAGGTGTATAACAAATCAAAAAATGATATACCATATCACATAATTGTATTATAGGTACTTGGTCCAAAAGTCTAAATTTTAATTTTGCTTGCCAAAAATCCAGACGCTGAAACACTTTGGCCAAAAGAACAAACTCAAACAAAATGATCAAAATATCATTCTTTATATATATATCATATATGGTCCAAACCCTACCGTCTCTCTCTCTCTCTCTCTCTCTCTCTCTCTCTCTCTCTCATCTGTCTCTCTTTATTCTCTCTCCTCTTTCTCTCCCCTCCTCTTCCGAAGTCATCGCATCATCCGACACCACTGCCACCTTGCTACCCCTCACCACTGTGAGATCTCTCTGAATTCAAACAAGTTCTCTTTTCCTTCACTCTCACTGACAAGGTGGTCGCCAGCAATTCTGGACATGAGTGAAAGTGAGATAGATGGGAAAGACCACCAGCACACAGGTTTGAGACAGAAGGTTCAAGATCTGAACGATTCATTTGGTGAGATCTCGCAGGAAAGCTTCGGAAGACGGCAAGATTAGCCCCATCGTCGTCCTTCCTCCTCCATTTCTTTCTTTCTCTCTTTCATCTATGTTCTCTCTTTCTCTGTCTCTGTCTCTATGTATATATATCACTTACTCATCAAATTTGAAAGTGAGTGATATGGTGTAATGGTGATCTCAAACACACACTCTCTCTTATTATTATTGTTGTTAAATCTTCATCTTCAAATCTAAATATCTATCTCAGATCTGAATATGCTATTGCTGTTGTTAAATATGCTATTTCTTAAATTTGCAGATCTATCTCATTGGAAGTATCTATCTTATATCTGAGGGTTTCACATGTAACACTCCCAAAATAATTACAATAATTCATCTGCAAATAACTAATACAAGATGACATAAACAAAATAATAGATTTTCATTAATCGGAATTAATTTACAAAAATGTGACACGTGCGATATACATTCATATGCTCTACCCTGAATCTATAGCATGTGATACCAACTTAAATGTTCAACAAAATATATGCCCTACAGGCTTACAGCTTTCCAAGACTATACTTGGTTACAACAAAAGAGAGAGTCTTAACCTCCATACATATAAAGCCCTTGGCTTGTGCAAATATTGAATACAAAATAACAAAACAGAGCCTTCAACTCCCAGGTCCTTCCAAGCTAAGTCCTTGGAGGAGGTACGTCACCAGCACCTGAAAATGATTTTCCCAAGTAGGGTGAGCCAAAACCCAGTAAAGACAATCTATCACAATATATGAATCTTAACAAAGATATAAGTAATATGCACATGTTCAATGTCCAATGACAAAATCTTTTACAACTCTTTTCCAAAACCAGGTTATGCCAAACTTACATCTCAATTCATTTTATCCCGATTTATTAGTTATACCCACTTCTTCTAATCAATTAAACAGAGGATACACCTCAGAGGTCTCCAACTAATATGATTATCATACAAATACATTCACTTGCCATTTTATAGAAATTTCATCCGCAGGAATGGCACCCATGTATACGCGCGATTTTCAGGACTTTCACCCTGAACACACAGGCCAACTTAGTTTAATGGAGTCCATCTCCTTTCTTCTCCCAAACATGGAGTATATCCCCTTTCTCCTCCTAAACATCATACATTTACAATGTATACACATCATAATCATATTCAACGAAAACAGCTAAGAGATTAGTTTTAATTCGCCTAATCCTCATGCAATTTCTACAACAATCATGGCTATCCTCCACCAATAGCCCGAAATAGATATTTCTAAATAAATATACAATCTTTACTACAAATAAATTATCCAAATTTTCATAGGTGCGAGGTAATACATATCTAACTCCACCATTTATATAAATATCCATTCAATTTCATATTCCCAATACAATTCCATATTTACACAAAATAATTATTCGAGACATTTTAGGACAAAATTCCATTTTCCCCAATTTCATCCCAAATACCAAAATGAACCATTTTAACACAACACAAGCTCATATTTACTCCCATAACCACTTCCAATACATTCATTCAAAAACCCCTCAAAATCTAGGGTTTTGAAATGTTTTAGAGAGAAAAAGATATGAAAAAGTGATGTAAAATATGGTTGTTACAAACTGATATACACACAGTTCGCTTGAACACAAGAGTTAACGCTCGATCGTCAGACAAAATAAGTTGTTCCGCTCGAGCGCAAGAAGTGACGCTCGAGCACAGAATGCACACTCCCAGTAATTTTGCAAACAACGGACCAACACTCGAACGCAAGAAAGGCCGCTCGACTAAGCCCGCTTGAGCTAGAATACACTCTCTCAGTAGTTTTGTAGACCTGCAAAAATACTAGGAGTTCACAAAGCTCGCTTGAGTACAAGAAGTGCCACTCAAGCGCAAGAGCAAAATTATGGCAACAAGAGTTTGGAAACTAAGCAACTAACCTCCTAAACCCAACCACAACAATTCAATAACCAAATTTAAAAAGATACAAGGGAAGCAACAGGTAAACAACATGAAACCATGAAACCCGAGTCTGGGATACAACAAGGGTCAGATCAAAACCTGAATCACTATATCACACAAGTTTGACAAATCTATTTATTTTATTTATTTTTTTTTTGATGTTGTTGTAGATGATGATGAACGAATAGGATTTGGTGATGAGTTCAACAGATTTGTTTATTTTTTTAATTTTTTGATGTTGTTGATGATGATGATGATGATGATGAATAGATAAGATTTGGTGAACATCTTCTCAAGATGATGAACAAATAGGATTTGTACAAATTGTGAATCTTCACTATATGAAAACAAATTGAAGCTATTAAATAGATAAATTTTAAATAGTCAGAAAATTGAACAGATAAAATTTGGACAGATAGAAAATTTACACAAAAAATTTGGACAAATAGATAATTTACACAAATAAAATTTGGACAGATACAAAAATTTAAATTAGAAGACAAAAAATTTGAACATATAGATAACAAATTTGGACAGATAGAATAAAATTTGAACAGATGATAAAATTTGAACAGATAGTCAATGAAAAGTCAAACAGATAAAAAAAGTCAAAGGGTAAAATTAGAAACAAAATTTCTTTTAGGACTTCCATTAAACTATTTCACAAAATATGGATCTCTTACCAATAAAAAATATCGCCTGAAATTAATGCCTTATACACTCTTTAGATTAGATCCATCACCAATTTTTCCTTATATTATATATCTAATGATTTATTATATTCAATTTCATAGAAAAATATTCTAATTTTTAAAGAATTATCAAAATACAAAACTTAAACATACTGTAATAATAGCCCGTGCATTGCACGAGCCTTTTTAAACTAGTGTATATCTATATATATATATATATATATATATATATATATATTAAAGAAAACTCTTAGATATCCTTTGCCTAATATATTCTAGAGCATCTGTTTGACATAATAAAGAGAAGCACAGTGATTGTGTTTTTTAATTGATTGTATTTTTTTATACTCTGTTTTGATCACACAGTGAAAAAAAAAAAAAAAAAAAAAGTAGTTGTGATTGTTTTTTTAACTCGCTATGTTTTATGAAAAATGAGCATATGGTTTTTTTAACTCACATTTTAAATGACATTCTTAATATGAATGATTATTTTACAATATTGATTATGCTTTTATACACTCCGTTTTGATCAGACGGTGAGAAAAAATATATGCTTGTGTTCTTTTCTTTTTTACATTCCGTTTTGATTTGACGGTGAGAAAAAAAAAATGTGCCTGTGTTTTTTAACTAATTGCGTTTTTTTACACTACATTTTGATAACATGATTCCAAAAAAATTGTGATTCTGTTTTTTGAAAAAGAAAAATAACTGATTGTATTTTTTTACCTAACATGTTTGGATGGATAAAAAAGTAAAACATGTGCAAGACATTCTTAAATAAAAATAATTGACTGTGTTTTTTGAAAAAGAAAAATAATTTAGTGTAGTTTTTTACCTAATATGTTTGGATGAATGACAAAGTAAAACATGTACGAGACATTCTTAAAAGAAAAATAACTGATTGTGTTTTTGGAAAAAGAAAAATAACTGAGTGTGGTTTTTTTAATTTTTTATTTTTCTTTTGTGTATTTTAATGTCATTCTTAATATTATAAATATTTTACAATACTAATGTGTCATGAATTTTACTAACTTTGTTAATAGTTGTCAATGCACTCAATTTATGTTAGGGCAAATAACACTAACGATCATTATAATTTGGGGCTTGTGTTATTTTAGTTCTTGAGTTTTTAATTGTGACATATTGAACTCTGAATTTTTAATTTTATTCCAAATAAGGACAATTGAAAATACTATTGATTAATTTCAAGAGCAAAATCATCAATTTGATAAAATATAAACTAATTTGACAAAAATAAATGTGAAAAAATATTTTTGAATTTTTAAAAATTATTTCTACCCACTAAAAACAAAATTATGTAAAATTGATAAAACTTTTAGATATTTATTTATTTATTTATTTTACCAAATTAATTTTTATTATGTGTTTGGATGATGATCATGTAATGGGTGGTTGTTTTTATTTTCATTAAATTAGTTTATATTTTTCCAAAAGTCAAATATAGCGACAACTTTGATATCATTATTAAACCAATATATTAAATCAAAAAATCCAAAACTAAAAACATTTAATATATTAAATATATCGATTACACATTCAAATCCTAACAACCACCCATTACATGATCATTATCTAAACACATAATAAAAATTAATTTGGTAAAAAAAAAAATGTCTAATAGATTTATTAATTTTACATAATTTTATCTTTGGTGGGTAGAAATAATTTTTAAAAATTCAAAAATATTTTTTCGACATTAATTTTTGTCAAATTAATTTATGTTTTATCCAATTGACGATTTTGCCCTTGAAATTAAGCAATGGTATCTTCAATTATCCTTATTTAGAATAAGATTCAAAATTCAGGGTCAAATGTGTCACAATTGAAATGTCATTGACCAAAATGACACGAGTTCCAAACTATAGGAACTACTAGTGTGATTCATTCTTTATGTTATAAATTTACAATACAGATATAAATTATTTATATCATGATATGAGTTTGATTTATGCTTTTATTTGATTTTGTTCATCTACAATTAATTTGTCATTTTTAAAATACTTATTCAATCAAGTAATATATTATTTAACCTTCTCTTTCACAATATAAATATAAACTAGCATATCCCTCGTGCTATGCATGAGCTTAGATTTAAAAAGACTAATTATGGTTTTGTCAAACATATTTTAAAATTGTTAGCATAAAATCTACGTAATTATGAAACAAAATGTTAGAATTTGCATGCTTGGTAGTTATTAGATTTTTTACTTTAATTAACTAACCAATAGAATTTTTTTTTACATTTTAAATTTCGAAAATCAAGAAATTTATTTTGAGAACTTGGAGCTCTCACATCCCTTCTCAATAGAAACCCATTTTTCTTAATAAAAAAAAATACTAATTTCTATTGTGATTCAGTTTGATTTATACTTTTAGGTCAAAAAATTATCCCCAACTATAAATGGATACTAATAGAGATATTTGTGTGCTTTTATCTTTTCTGTTAAAAAAGGATACCAATAGATCTATTTTTCTTTCTTCTTCTTTTTCCCCTTTAACTGTGATTGTTGCACTGATCGTATTCTACCTCATAATTTCATTTTTTGAGAGCAAAACAAAAGATGCTTCTATGTCACTGAACTTTGTTTATTTTTTTTACTTTACACTTCAATTATTGCATTGATGACAAGGCAAATTACACCAATGGTTCCTATAATTTGAGCCTCACTTTGGTCCCTGACTTTTTAATTGTGATACATTTGACCCTAAATTTTGAATCTCATTCCAAATAAGAACAATCGAAGACATTATTGCCCCATTTCAAGGGCAAAATTGTCAATTTGATAAAATATAAACTAGTTTAACAAAAATAAATACTAAAATATAATTTTTTATAGTGACTCTAGTTTAGACCCAACCCGTTTGATGTTTTGGATTCGGGTTTCATTGTCTTATATGATTGTTCATGTCTTGTTTCTCCTTATTCCTCATTGAGTTTGGTTATTGGAGCATTTTGGTTGTGTTTGGAACAGGTTGGTGGCTTACTTTTCAAAACTGTTGTTGCCCAGATTTTTGTTTCTACGCTTGAGTGAAGCATTCTGCGCTCCAGCGGTATTTGAAAAGTCTCAATACTTTTACAAGTCTACAAAACTACTAGAAGGGTGCATTCTTCGCTCGAGCAGTGTTCTTGCGCTCGAGCGGTACTTCTTGAGCTCAAGCGGTCACACTTTTTGTGTCTAGACGCTCGAGCGACACGTCTTGCGCTTGAGCGGTTTGCGCGTATATCAATTTGTAAAAGTCACTTTTTGGATCACTTTTTCATTTTTCTCTCTGTCTCTCTCTTTCTCTAAACATTCTAAAAACCCTAGATCTAGAGCTTCTCTCTTGAGAGGGAGTTTTTATGTGCATTAGAGCCAAGCTAGGCCCAGGCGTAGTGAGGGGTTGCTTTATGGGCCGGGGTAAAAAGGGCTCAGTGAAGTGGACCATAGTGTTAGCTCGGTCCAAGAGGTTACAGTCACCACGGTCGGAATGGGTGTAATTATCTCGGTCAAAGTATTTGGAGCTGAGATATTTGTTCTTCTTGTGGTGAACCTTGCTCTTGTTAGCTCGGTCAAGACTTGCTATGGTTAGCTCGGTCTCAACAGCCAAAACCGAAGTACAAGTGAACAATAGCCGAGCTATGCAATACATGGGAAGGCACTTTATTGAGTATGACAAAGGGCTAGTATTAGCTCGGTCATACTGTTATCCAACCGGGGTAAAACCATCTCACTTGGTTTAAGCAGTGAGGGGGGTGTTGAAGGATAAGTATTATCTTTCAGGAGTGTGATTCCTAGGAGGACTCTACATGGAGGAATAAGAGTCCTACTAGGATTGTGCCAGGCGAAAGTTATAAAAGCACACAACAGAACCTATGTAGAGGTAACACAACTTTGATTCCCGAATACACAGAGCTTTTGTCTATTTGTTTGTTTTGCTGAGTTAGGCATCAGAGAGGTATCCGGCACCCACCCGCCGGCTAGCTCACGTTTGTGTTTTCAGGGAGTAAAGCGACGACGTTTGGGGAGTAAAGCAACGACGTTTGGAGGAGCGCAGACTTAATCAACAAGATTATACGATAAGATAATTTCGTGCTCGTACAATTGGCGTCGTCTGTGGGAATTCCAGAAAGAACAAAACCTCTTGATCGAGTTTTCCTCGCTAGTTGGAAGCAATGGTGCACAATGAAGACTTGCCGCAATCAGCTATTGACGGGCAAACCCCGGAAAGGGGTGGGAGGCGCGAAGGTTTGCCTTCTATCCCTCCCATGGCGGATTTAGAACCCCAGCGACAAAACCCCCGGAGGGATGTAAGGGGGAGGCAGGCTGGCAGCCCTCGTCGCTCTCAAAGTCCTAAAAGACAGAGGCGGAGGATGGACCCTCAAGTTCTGGAGGATCGCGTGAAGGAACAGGACGAGTTAATAAAGAAGATGGCGGCAGACATGGAGTCAATGAAGCGCCAGATAAAAGAAAAATGGGTGGCGACAAGAGAGGGGCGCAAAGGCAACATGCCTCATCGCCACTCGAAGGATCATGATAGGCGTACCACACCATCACAAGCAGGGAGTAGGAGCCTTAGAGCAAGCGACACTCAATCGAGGACTTCCAGGACTCCTTACTCCAAGTCTGAGAGAACGAGAACTGAGAGGTCATACACTGAGGGAAGCACCTATCGGCCCTCGCACACGCACCAGACATCATCTAGGCACACGAAGTTACCTAGATCATCTAACTTACGGACTGTTCTTGAAGAAAGGGCCCGATGGAAGGAGGATACCAAGGCACGTGACCCGCGCAGAGTTTCAGCCCTTCAGCGGCTGGCCCCCCAAAGCGTCGAGGTAGGAATGCCAATGCCGTGCCTTGCCTACGAACCAGTAGACAAAGTATTAGCAAGGTTACAAAGTTCGTCGTTCGTTCTGGCAATTGAGAACGCGCCATTACCTTCAGGCTTCCACCAACCTAAGTTCACCACTTATGAGGGGAAGTCCGACCCTTACATGCACCTAAGCCACTTTCGCCAGGTTATGGCAGTATACCGGCGGAACGAGGCCTTAATGTGTATCGTGTTCCCTTCCAGCCTTGGCCACCTAGATTTAACCTGGTTCGAAAGGCTACCAGAAGGCAGCATCGCCTCATGGGCACAGTTGGCAGAGGCGTTCGTGACTAGATTCAGGACGAACACCAAGACACCAGTGGAAATCGACCAGCTACTCTCCATAGACATGGGAGACAAGGAGACGTTGAGATCCTACAACAGTCGATATTGGGAGACTTTCAACCAGATAGGAGATTGCCCCACAAATCTCGCCATCGCGCAATACAAAAGGGGTCTACCAGTCGGAAACAAGCTGAGGGACTCAATTACTATGACGCCACCCCTCACGATGGAGGCCTTAATGGAGAGAGTGCACCAACATATTCGCGTGGAGGAAGATAGCGCCCGTGCTAAGGCAAAATTCGGCACAACAGCAATACCAGATAAAAAAACTATAGCAAAAGTTAACACGGTAGAGCAACCTAACAGGAATGGGAGAGACAGACGGGCCAATAGAGAGGACCCAGACAAACGGAGGTTAAGAGTTCGCACAGCCATTACCATAGTGTTAAAAAAACCAATCTACCGAATTCTAAGTGAGATACGCAACGAACCTTTCGTCTGATGGCCAGCTAAGTTGGGAGAAGCACAAAAGGACTATGACGAGAGGTCCTGGTGCACCTTCCATGATGAAAAGGGGCACCGCACTAAAAATTGCACCCCGTTGAGGCAGCATTTAGAGGAGTTAGTGGCAGCTGGGCACCTGGACCAGTACATAGAAGGAGGAACACAACCAGCCCCCCAGGACCACAACAACCCAAACAGGATGCCGGTCAACGTTCCACCTCAAGGCGTAATTAACGTAATACATGGGATATTCGAACCTGAGCGGGTATATGAGCTCAGAGGGATGATCAAAAAGGCTGACCACTTAAGGGAGGTGTTAAGTGCACAACCTGCCATCAAAAAGGGAGAACCGAGGCCACAAATATCATATCTTTTTCAGACAAAGATTTAGCAAGGATATATTGCCCTCACAATGATGCACTGGTTGTCACTCTACGCATCAAGAATTTCGACATCAAGCAGATTTTGATCGACCAAGGAAACTCATGTGAGATAATGTATTACGAAACCTTCAAACAACTGAAATTGGAGGACAAAGACATAGCACCTGCAACATCTCCCCCTAATTGGATTCAACTCAATGCCAGAGTGGCCAGTGGGCGAGATAATCCTCCCAGTTAAGGTAGGAACCATGACGAAACAAGTGGAATTCTGGGTATTGAAAGTCCCTTCCACTTACAACATAATTTTGGGGAGGACATGGTTACATGCTATGCGATCGGTAACGTCAACCTACCATCAAGTATTGCGGTTCCCCAACGAAGCCGGAGTAATTGAAGAGGTCTTTGGAGACCAAATTATGTCCAAATAGTGCTTCGTCACAGTAAATGGCAGCTGCGTTGCAAAAGGGTATATACAGATGGTGGAAGAGCCTGAGAGCAATGAACTATTTGCAGATGTTGGCAAGGCAGCTGAACAAAAGGCAGTGGAAGACTTGGTACAGGTAAGGATAGATGAAAAAGACCCAGAAAAGTTCTTTTTGCTCAGCTCGTCTTTGTCCAGCACTGAGAGAATAGAGGTCATGGAATTCTTAACCTCTAATACCGAAGTGTTTTCCTGGACACCGTATGACATGCCTGGCATTGACCCAAACTTCATCTGTCACCAACTGAATGTCCACCCAACTGCTAGACCAGTTATATAGCGCACTCGCAGATCAGCACTCCACCATGCCGAGATAGTGGCGGAAGAAGTGGGAAACTTGCTGGAGGCAGGAGCTATCAGAGAAGTACACTATCCCAAGTAGATCTCCAATACCGTAGTAGTGCCAAAGAAGAACGAAAAATGACGTGTCTGCGTGGACTACAAAACAGCCAACAAGGCATGCCCAAAGGACAGCTTTCCCCTACCACGGATAGACCAACTGGTAGACCTGACGGCACGACACAATCGACTTAGTTTCCTTGATGCGTACAGAGGTTACCATCAGATCGCTATGTATGAACCAGATCAGGAGGTCACATCCTTTACAATGCCTAGAGGATTGTACTGTTACAAGGTCATGCCCTTTGGCCTAAAAAATGCAGGGGCAACATTCCAACGGATGGTCACCAAGATGTTTCAACCATTGTTAGGCAGAACAATGGAGGCTTACATAGATGACATGGTGGTCAAAAGCAAGGATGAGAACGACCATCTCAGGGACCTAGATGAAATGTTCTAGATTCTGAAGAAGAACAAGTTGCGGCTAAATGCATCCAAGTATGCATTCGGCGTAGGATCAGGCAAATTCTTAGGCTTTCTGGTGACCAACCGAGGTATAGAAGTAGACCCTTCTCAGATCAAAGCAATCCAGGATCTTGAGAGGCCCAACACAGTCAAGGAGGTGCAGCATCTCACTGGCCTAGCAACCGCGCTCAACCGGTTCATAAGTCGGTCGTCAGAAAGATGTCGACCATTCTTCCAAGCATTAAAGGCCAAGTTTGAGTGGGATGAAGAATGCGACCGCGCCCTAGAAAGTCTGAAAGAGTACATGTCTTCTCCACCGTTGCTAGTAACCCCAATACCTGGAGAAGAGCTCTTTTTGTACCTGGCAGTTTCACAGCACGCAGTCAGTGTAGTGTTGGTCAGAGCAGAAGGAATCCAACACCTACCCATCTTTTATGTTAGCAAAACCTTGCTAGGCGCAGAAACCAGGTACCTACCATTGGAAAAACTGGCCTTAGCCTTAATGATGGCCTCAAGGAAGTTGTCGCATTACTTCCACGCCCACACCATAATCGTCCTAACTGCTTTTCCCTTAAAAGCCTTGTTTGAGAGAGTGAACTTTTCTGGGCGAATCTTGAAATGGGCGGTGGAATTCGGACAGTTTGATATCAAGTTTCAGCCCAGAACGGCAATAAAAGCCCAAGCTTTGGCAGACTTTGTGGCAGAGTTCATACCAGGAAGTCATCACATCTGCCCAATTGACTTGATTGGTACGACAGGAATAGGGACGGAAAGTGCCGCAGGAAATGCGCAACCCTTAATTCAGGATACCCAGCCAGATTGCAAACCACACAGGCTTGAAGATCAAGAGGGAGGAATAAACCATGCCATTCCCAGTAAGGACTCATCAACAAGTAAAGACTTGGGGCAGTCAAATAATAAAAAGAAAACCCCAACAACAGCTAAGGACTTGGAAGAAAACAACACTCATGACCCCAAGACATCATCTGACCCCTCCACTTGCTGGAAGCTATTCGTTGGAGAGATGTGGAAGCTCTTCGTGGATGGAGCATCCAATAGGCATGTGTAGACACCCCATTTTTGACCGTCCTCAAGACTTGGACGTCATCGTTTGAACACTCGATGATCATCCATGTTCG
This sequence comes from Camellia japonica, assembly GCA_030407325.1. Taxonomy (NCBI): domain Eukaryota; kingdom Viridiplantae; phylum Streptophyta; class Magnoliopsida; order Ericales; family Theaceae; genus Camellia; species Camellia japonica. Next base: position 51,553,097 of record JAPPVO010000016.1, read on the forward strand.
TGTTCATTTTGAGTTCCCGGAGGTCTCGGCCGCGTGCCTTGTCTCAAGATCTCTCAACTTGTCTGTTTTGTGCTTGGTTGTGGACCAAACACCTGTGTTTTTGCTTCTGAGGGAAGAGGGTGGCTTGTTGGCCATTTTCTCAACCCACCGGCCAAGGCCTGAGGCCTGAGGCCCATTTTTCTTGCCATTGGCCAAGAGTGTTGGCCGATCGGCACTATGTTTGGTCGGCCGGCCTTTGTTTTGGTCGATCAGCCACATTTTCTGGCCGAGGCCTTTTCTTTGCCTTTTTCAGGCATTGTGCATGCCAGCTATGCCAGCTGGTGAGCACAGACTCTGCCCTCCATACACGTGTATAGAGGGATTTAAGCCTTGTTTAGCTTCTCTTGGAAGCTTTGCAAAATTGGATTTCTATAAAAGGAGGGCCTCCTCTCCCTTTCCAGAGGTTCAGCCAACTGATATAGAAGTTAGATATATCTCTCTCTATATCTCCCTCTCTCTAGATTTGTGTGTGTGTTTGAGCTCAAAAGTGTGTTTTGTTCTTACTACTGCACACAAACACCTAGCACTACACTATCCTTGGTTGCTGAGGCACTAGAAGGTTGATTTCAGAGTTTTTGAGTTGGTTTTGATCCAAGAAGGGTGCTGGAGTTGGTGTTCTTGAAGTGTTCTTCAAGGGTGAGTCAACTTGCTTTTGATATCCCATTTTGGCTTAAGCTTTTACACATACTTCTATATTGTTTTAAGCTTGACTCTAAACTACAAAAAGTTCTATTTTTGTATGCTAAATATGTTTGTTTAAGGTCACTTTTGGGTTGGGGGTTGTCTACCCCCTCTTAGGCCTTGTTTGGCCTCTCTTTGTGCCTTCCTCTTTGGGCTTTGGAACCCTTTTGTTTTGACCTTCTCACCACTGAAATCCAGAGGATTTTCAGTGGTGGGGAAGTGGTTTTGAGGTCTTGTATAGGGGAGGGACACCCCTCTCCCTTTGTGTCTCATTTGCTTGTGTTGTTGGCTTATAAGAGTAGCATGTTTACTTAGCATGTCTTGGTTCTATTTCAGCACTTTTTGGTGGTTTTTAGGACCTGCCTTAACTCTATTCCATGTTGGTTTGATGGCATCTTGCATGCTTCACATACTTGTAGAGTAATCTTGCATGTTTGCATAACATGCATCTTGTGTTTGGACCACTACTCTTGCATGTTTTGGCTTGACTCCAAGGAGCTTTCCCTCATGTTTTACCATGTTTAAGCTTTGTTTGGTGTTGATTTGATCATATATGCATTGCTTTGTATAGCCTTAGTTCATCCTAGCTTGTTAAGCTTTGTGCACCAAGTTGCTAGCATGCATTGTTTTGACTATTCTCATGATTTGGCATCATTTGAAATCACATTTCAGTCCATGTAGTGTGGTCACAAACTTGCATTTATCACCTATTCCATGCTCTGAGTAGTTTGTGTTTCATGCCTTAAGAATAGGTCATTGTGCATGCCATCATACTTAGACCTTTGGAATGACATCTAAGTGGGGTTTTGGGCTCATTCTAACATGACATAACTCTGATTTTATTGGCCTAGGTCATGCCATATTTGGTTGTAATAGGTGTAGTGCAATTGCCCTTTTTGGCCTTGTATACGTCTTGTTTTGTGCTTGCCTTTCTAGCATGTTTTGGCCTCATCCCATGCATGTTCTAGCCTTTTTTTGGCCTATCTTGGGACTATTTTGGGTCGCCTTGGTCCTTTGGGGCTTGGGTGATATGGCCATAGTTCAAGTACCTTGGCTAGTTTTGAACTCGAAGTCCATTAGCATGCCTTGTTTGTGTTGTGTGTTTGATTTGGCATCATTCTTAACATATTTTCAGAGCTTATGGTGTCACCCTTTTGCCATGATTGTCACCCCTCGCTCATGATTGAGTGTTGTGACCTTATGCCTTAACTCTTGGACCATTGCACGTGCATGCTCATTGTGCATTTCATTGTATCCCTTCCATCACCTTTGGCTACTGTTTTGGTACGGCTGAGGTCTATCCATCTTTAGTGTAAGTCCTTGTATCATGCATTTGTGTATTGTTGTATGCTTACCGCATTGCATATTGTTGCATCCTTATGATTGGTGTCATTGTTACATGCTCATCACATCGCATGCTTGCATGTTTAGGTTGCATAGTATTGTTGCATACTTGTTACATTCCCATGTTGCATTGTATTTGGTTGCATTGCATTGCATTTTTTCATGCTCGTGTTATATCGCCTTGCATTTCCATGTTGCATTGTACTTGGTTGCATGCATTGTATTGTGTTTGGTTTGGGGTGTCAAACCAAACACGAGGAGCGAGGAACGTTCGTACTTGAAGTGACGAAACGTCCCTCCATCTTTTAGTCACCGACGCTCTTGATCCAAGCATGATAGAGTTCTAGGCATTCATATGTTTTGTCGCATTCATTCCATATTAATTTTCACACTTGGCACCTTTGGCCATCATGCATTGAAATGCATGATTGGTGGCCCGAGGGTCGAGAGCCATACTCCCTTGAGCTCATAGCATGATAGGGAGAGTGGCTGTGTACACATTGTCTTGTAAATGCCTTGCCATGCACTGTCTGTCCTCTGCTGCAGCAAAAACAGGATTCTGTAGGAAGAGATGGTCGGTCGGCCATCTTCAGTGCCGGCCGGCTATGCATTTTTGGCCGAGATCCCCACAAATGGTCGATGACCATTTTCCAATGGCCGGTGGTCCTATCTCTTGGCCGATGGCATCACACAATGCTCAGGGAGTGGTTCAGAGGCAGCCTTAGGACTTGTGCAGCTTTCAGAGGCATAAAACAATGCAAACAGAGGCAACATGTGGCATGGCAACGGGTTTCCGAGCAGGGCGAATCAAGCATGCATCATCCAATCATTTCGAGGCGGAGCTGCGGCGGCCTCTTTAATTTCATACTTAGATTGTTTTGTAATTAATTTGTTAATTAATTAAAGGTTTTGTAATATTTAATTAGCTAGGGTAGTCGATTAATTATTCAGTTTGTATTATTTATTCGGACCCTCCGTCGAGAGGGCAAATTTTGTAATAAGTGTGCGTGCGTGTGTGAATGTCTTCCAACCCCACGTCTTTCTCCCTTTTACTTACCTGCTTTTAAATGGTTAGTTTTAGGTCATGTTTCAATTAGCATACTTATGTCAGCATGTTTGCATACATTCATTTGTATTGCACGCACCGGGCTCGGCGCATCATACTAATTGCATAGTATTTCAATTCCAACTTGAATACGTGTATCGAGTTGTCACATTTCACATGCCATTCTTAGATTAGCTGAGCCCATTCTAGTTGCATTTTGCATGTGTTGCATTAGCCATCTTAACTGAACTAGGATCATGCATGATTCTAACTAGTTTCTTGTTTTGGCTCGGAGTACACTATGAGTGTTTATGCTTTAGCATCTTGCATGTGTGTAAGTGTTAACATGATAGCATGCTTACCATGAGGCTAATTGCTTATGTGATATAACTGCCTGAATGCCTGTGGGTAAAGGTTGGGTTACTTGAATTGGGATAATTCATTGAAATCCGTGATTTAGCCTACTTGCGAGTAGCAAACTTCAAACCGCCTTCCAAACAAACGAATATGCAATGCTTTGTTCCAAATTAGGTGATCTAGTCTATACTTGTGTGTTGTGCGCATCACCTAGTAATTCTAGCTAATTAACCGGAATAAGAGCACATGTGTTTTCAAAAAAATAAGATATCATGTTTAGTACAGGCCGATCCTTGATCGGGCGAGCGGGGGTGCTCATAGATGACCTTCCCCAATCATACCCAAGTTCCCGAGCCGAGGCAACTTTGGTGATGACGGACACATGGCCTTAGGCAACGAGTCAGGGTTTCCTAAATTTCTCCAAAAATAAAATATTTAGGTGGCGACTCTGTATCTAGCAAAGCAGTCCATGTTTGGCACTTCTTTCTAAAAATTAGTTTTTCAAAACGATTTGCCAGATTTGGACTCTTTGGTGATTTATCGATCTTGCATTGCACTTTGTGAGATTAGATTCAGAACCGTGACATTGAGTCCGAACTGTAGTAAGCCCAATGAACAAAACGGGATTTTCCCGAGACGTTCGGGCGCGTCTACAGCATGGTGCAGGACTTGGCATAGTCCTCATCTCACCAGATAGCCTAATAGTGGAACAAGCAGTCAACCTTGGCTTCCCAGCATCAAACAATGAGGCGGAGTATGAAGCACTCTTAGTAGGCCTAAAATCAGCACTCTTCATGCAGGCCACCGAGCTAATGGTTTACAGTGACTCCCAGCTGGTAGTAAACCAGATTTCAGGCGACTACGAAGCAAAAGATGAGAGGATGGCAAAGTATCAAGAGTTAGTCAGAAGGGAAATCATGAAATTCGAAGTAGTGCGAATAGAGCAGATCGGCCAGGAAGAAAACAGTAGAGCAGACGAACTAGCAGGCTTTGCTTCGATAGCTGATACATCCATCCCACATCCATTACTGATCGACTTCCTACCAAAACCAAGCATTGAAGAACCCGAAGTAACTGAGGTATGTTGCGCCGAACTAGGCCCCTCATGGATGGATCCCATTATAGTATTCTTAAAAGACGGCGTCTTACCTAAAGAGAAGAAAGAAGCCAACAAGATCAGAGCAAAGTCACAACGATTTTGGCTCTCCCCATCAATGGCCTTGTACAAAAAATCCTTCACAGGACCTTACTTGAAATGTGTCCATCCCAGCAAGGTTGAGGCATTCTTGTTCGAGATATACGAAGGCGTATGCGGAAGCCACCAAGGGGGAAGATCATTGGCCTACAGTGCAATTTCGCAAGGATATTGGTGGCCTTACATGCAAGCAGATTCAGAGAAGTATGTCAAGAAGTGCGAGAAATGTCAGAAGTTCACACACCAAATACATCAACCAGCCAGAGAGCTTCTACCATTAACTAGCCCATGGCCCTTCGCAATGTGGGGCTTGGACATAGTAGGACCACTTCCAACGGCGCCCGGCAACAAAAAGTTTTTTCTCGCAGCAACAGACTACTTTACAAAATGGGTGGAAGCAGAAGCACTCACCTCAATAAAAGAGAAAGATGTGAAGAAGTTCGTCTGGCAGAATATCATCACTCAGTTCAGTATACCCAAGGCTCTAATATCAGACAACGGCACTCAGTTCGATGAAAAAAATTTTAGAGGCTTTTGTGAGGAGTACAAGATAGAATTCTATAACTCTACACTAGCATATCCCCAAGCAAATGGCCAGGTAGAAGCATCAAACAAAGTCGTCCTAGATGGATTGAAGAAAAGGCTGGAGAAAGCAAAAGGCAAGTGGGCTGAGGAGCTCCCTCATGTTTTATGGGCTTACCGTACCACACCTCGGTGGGCAACTGGAGAAACACCTTTTTCCTTGGACTATGGCATAGAAGCAGTAATCCCACTGAAAGTCGGCCTCCCCACTATTAGAAGTGAAAATTTTGACCCAGACTTAAATGAAGAAGCCATAGCATTGGAGCTCGACCTTGCAGAAGAGAGAAGAGAAAGAGCACTAGTTCACATCGCCTCATACCAGCAAGAGTTATCTAGAAAATATAACAAGACAGTACATCCGAGACAATTCAAGATTGGAGATTGGGTGCTGCGCAAAGTAATGGGAAATACTCTGGTACCAGGAGATGGCAAGTTAGGGCCTAATTGGAAAGGTCCATACAAAGTGGTTGACTTAGCAGGAAAAGGGGCATATCATTTGGAAGATGGAGACAACAAGGCAATTCCCAGGCCATGGAACACTGCCAATCTCAAACTGTTTTATTTTTAGTTCTTCTTTAAAATACTTGTTATTTTTCTTCTTTCAATAAAACAAGTAGTTCTCTTTTCAGTATGATTCTTTCTTCTGTAAAAGTTGTTTCAGTGAAACTAGGGGCAATGAAAAACAGAGTTGGCAGGAATAACCAACTTTGAGCTCTCTTCAGCCAAGATCAGGATCTAGGCTGAAGAAGTTTGGCATGAATAACCAAACACTTGGCTCTAATTAAGTTGGCAAGAATAACCAACTTTGAGCTCTCTTCAGCCAAAATCAAGATCTAGGCTGAAGAAGTTGGCAGGAATAACCAACACTTGGCTCTAAGTTGGCAGGAATAACCAACTTCGAGCTCTCTTCAGCCAAGATCAGGATCTAGGCTGCAGAAGGTTGGCAGGAATAACCAACACTTGGCTCTAAGTTGGCAGGAATAACCAACTTTGAGCTCTCTTCAGCCAAGATCAGGATCTAGGCTGAAGAAGTTTGGCAGGAATAACCAAACACTTGGCTCTAAGTTGGCAGGAATAACCAACTTTGAGCTCTCTTTAGCCAAGATCAGGATCTAGGCTGAAGAAGTTGGCAGGAATAACCAACACTTGGCTCTAAGTTAGCAGGAATAACCAACTTTGAGCTCTCTTCAGCCAAGATCAGGATCTAGGCTGAAGAAGTTTGGCAGGAATAACCAAACACTTGGCTCTAAGTTGGCAGGAATAATCAACTTTGAGCTCTCTTTAGCCAAGATCAGGATCTAGGCTGAAGAGGTTGGCTGGAATAACCAACTTTGAGTACTCTTCAACCGAGATAAGGATCTACGCTGAAGAGTGGTTGGCTGGAATAACCAACTTTAAGTACTCTTCAGCCGAGATAAAGATCTAGGCTGAAGAGTGGTTGGCTGGAATAACCAACTTTGAGTACTCTTCAGTCGAGATAAGGATCTAGGCTGAAGAGTGGTTGGCTAGAATAACCAACTTTAGGTATCCTTCAGCCAAAATAAGGATCTCGACTGAAGAAACATGGCAGGTTTGAACAAACAGATTATAATGTTCCAAGACCGAGATAAGTATCTCGGCGAGAACAGAAAAAGGTAAAACTTAATACAAATTACAGTTGAAAAATAGTACAGGTATGGAATAGACCGAACAAAAAGAAGAAGATTTTCATTCAAAATTCAAATCAAAGGTACAAAAGGTGGGGCCTCAGCCCGATTACAAATTTCTTACAATTGTCATCTAAAGAAAAGAAAATACATGATCATGCAAAGAGGTCATCCAAATCAGCATCCAAGTCAACCCGAGCTTCACCAACTGGTAGCCCGGCATTGACGGATAGGTCGGTCCCTACCACATCATCAACCACAATGGGCACCAATGGCTCCACCCAAGTTGACTGGGCAATTTGAAGACCGGGATCATTGGCAACAACCGGGGCATTGTTGGGTTCTGGGGATGCCTCTTCTTCTTCCTCAACTTGAAGAAATTTTTGCTGAATGGCGTTGGCATACTCCGCCATGTAGCTCGGTATGAAATGTGGAGGAGGGTTCTGGAAGACCTCGGTCTCTTGGCCATGACCGAGCTTCGCCACAACCACCTTACATCCACACTTGAAAAATATATCTTTTGCGGCTTCACATTGTTGGACGTAAGTGGCCTCCCCCTCCTTGTAACCGCGGTCTTCCACATCTTTCACACTCTTCTCCAGCCGAGCTATCTCTGCATCCTTCTTCATCTCGAGCTTGGCCAGCTCGCGCAGGTATTTATCTTTCAACTCGGTCGAAGCCTTTTGCTTCTCTGCTTCAGCCGAGTTGACTAGCCCTGTCAGGCGGGCTATTTTGGTATGTAGCTCGGTCATTTTCTGCTTGGACTCTTCTAGCTCGGCCGACTTAGCGTTGGCTTCTACCACGGCTTGCCGAGTGGTCTTACGTAGCTCCAGCACACGCTTATGTGCAATGTGGTTTTTCTGCATGGCCTGCAAAAGGGCGGTAAGCAATTGGAAGTAAAACCGAGCAAACAGATGCACAAAATTGGAAAACAAAAAAGTACTCACCAGCACCATCGATTTGGTGGCCGAGCGGATGGCTTTGAGCTCGGTGAGATGGTCATGGTGTTCCATATCAGAGGGCAAGCACACACTCTTAGCCAGGTTGAAGGCAAGCGTGTGGTCTTTGTCTGCCACCACTGAATCTGTGTCTCTTATGGCTCGGTTCCTGTATGATAATTTTGGGGCCCACTCAGAGGAGCTAGCCCAGTCAGAATGCTTAGGTTCTGGGCTTGGTGGTGTGGATTGAGGAAGTATGGTGTCTTTTTCATTAACGAGGCGTGGCTCGGTTGTGGAAGTCCGAGCGTACTTGCTTGGCCGAGATGATGAAGGCTGGGCGGTTGGAAGGGCTACCACGGCCTCTTGTGTTTGGCTGGCTTGTGGTACCTTGGCTTGATTTGTTTCGGTGATGAGGGCCCTAACTGCTCTCTTCTTGGCCATTTCTTGTTTCGTTGTTAATGGGATCAGATTGATTTGAGGTAGTGTTGGTCTGGTTCTAAAGAGGGTTCCAGAAGGAAATCTATCACCCTGGTCTTCCTTCTACTACTGTATTTGTATGTCGGTTCAAAGTTGAGTAGCTCGGCCCAACCTCAATCGCGGTACCGCAGCGCGGCGCGGAGTGCGTCTAGATTGGGGTAACTATACTGCGACTTTAGATGGTTCAAGTCTACATAAGGAAAAAAGCAACGGTTAGCACGGTGCGAAATTAATAAACAGAGTAAAGAACGTACGAAGCTAAAACCGAGGTATTCATACCAGCTACTCCCTTATTCTAGTTAATTCGGTCGCCCGGGATCTGGGCCTCCCGGTCTTCAAAGTTGCCCGAGGCCCAGAAAAAATCATCTTCATTTACATCTTTGTCTGGTGTATTTTTAATTATTTTCTCTCGGCGGCGTCTTATTCTTAAGTAATACACCCAGCCGTCTTTATTCTGGCCGATGGAGTATTGGTGAAATAGCTCGGCTAAACCGAGGTTGAGGCCAAGCCGGCGGTTTAGCTCGGCGATGCCATTTATTATTCTGTACGAATTTGTGGAAAGTTGGGTAGGGCAAAGTCTTGTTTGTCTAAGGAATTCACAAAGAAGAGGCTGAACGGGAAAACGGAGACCAGCCTCTACAATGGATATGACGGAGAAAGGGACGAAGCCCGATTTTTCCCAGGGAGTGGTGTCTAGTTCGGCTAAACTGAGATGAACATCATCAGGGATATTGTAGTCCCTTCGGAACTCGGCTATAGCCCCTGGAGAGTTTACTAAAAATCTATATTTGCCCATGTGGACTTAAATTATGTATAAATTAGCCTGAAGTGCTAGCTCGGTGCTGAGATGACGTTGAGTATCTCGGTTGAACGTGCAAGGGAGTGCCTGGCCAACCTAGTTAGAGTCTGCAAAGTGGAGATGAGAAGTGTTAAGCCCAAATCGTTGGACCGCACTAAGTATAAAGGCAAAAATGAATGTAAAGCCTAGCTCGGTTATGTGGGATACTATCCATTCTTAGTTCGGTTGGAGCGAGGAATTTTAGCTCGGCAAAATGAAATAGAAGGTTCTTAGACTGATTGAAACCAAGGAGTGGCGTGAAGTTTTAGTTCGGTTATTGGGAAAGTTATCTAGTTTGGCTAGGTGCACACCAAAAAAATTCCCTAGTTCGATTGTACCTAAGCCTTGAGTTGCCCAAACAGGTTTTTAGCTCAGTCACACCACGATTCTAGATTCAAACTTCATGTTTTTTGAATCCAGAGGGTGTGTTCTTAAGCACGAACCTATGGTTTGGGGGTTTGGTTTTTGGTACTATTTGTTCTTACCCATTTCATCAAAACTACAGAGTGTGTTTCATAGAATATATGAGTATATGCATCTATATTATATATATTCGTAAAGTGAACGAAGGAAAGAGAAGAGATTTGATCCACGTACCAGTTCAAGGTGGGGGGACTGAAGATTGAAACAATACCAGCAGAAAACACGAGCTTTGCAGATGCAGTGTTGAGGAAAAATGGAGGCTCAGAAGGTAGAGAGAGAAGATGATGAATAGTGGTATGTTTGGTTCAAAGAGTAGGGTTTTTTGTGAAGAGCGTGAATTTGGGCGGAACTGTTCAAATTTTGCGAAGTACGAAGGCGGCGTGGCAGCTGTATTTGACCAATAAAAGCTAGCCACGTGTCCAAGAGAATCGTAAGCGATTCAGTTATGCAGTGACTGAAAAGATGTTTGGACTGGACAAATTAGTAGCCTGGTGTCAATTTAGCTTGGTTGAAGGCCACTTTTAGCTCAGCTGATAAAAAGGTAATCCCAAATCATGCATGGCAGATGGAATTAAGGGGCAATTGAGAGGGAGTTTTTATATGCATTAGAGCCGAGCTAGGCCCAAGCGTAGTGAGGGGCTGCTTTATGGGTCGGGGTAAAAAGGGCTTAGTGAAGTGGACCATAGTGTTAGCTCGATCCAAGAGGTTACAGTCACCACGGTCAGAATGGGGGTAATTATCTCGGTCAAAGTATTTGGAGCTAAGATATTTGTTCTTCTTGTGGTGAACCTTGCTCTTGTTAGCTCGGTCAAGACTTGCTATGGTTAGCTCGGTCTCAACAGCCAAAACTGAAGTACAAGTGAACAATAACCGAGTTATGCAATACATGGGAAAGCACTTTATTGAGTATGACAAAGGGCTAGTATTAGCTTGGTTATACTGTTATCCAACCGGGGTAAAACCATCTCACTTGATTTAAGCAGTGAGGGGGTGTTGAAGGATAAGCATTATCTTTCAGGAGTGTGATTCCTAGGAGGACTCTACATGGTAGAATAAAAGTCCTACTAGGATTGTGCCAGGCGAAAGTTATAAAAGCACACAACAAAACCTATGTAGAGGTAACACAACTTTGATTCCCGAATACACAGAGTTTTTGTCTATTTGTCTGTTTAGCTAACTTAGGCATCGGAAAGGTATCCGGCACCCACCCGCCGGCTAGCTCACGTTTGTGTTTTCAGGGAGTAAAGCGACGACGTTTAGAGGAGTGCAAACTTGATCAACAGGATTATATGAGAAGATAATTTCGTGCTTGTATATCTCTCTAAAACTCTTATTCTCTTTACAAATACACCTTGATCTAGTGGTTTCTTAACCATGGCCCTTAAGGAAAAATGGTAGAGCTTGCCTAGGGCTTCCATTTAATCTTAGCAGATCGTGTTTTCTTCAAGAGCTAGGGATTCTTGAGCTTTTTTTCAATACTTCACTATAAATAGACATGTGGTACTTTTTATTACATTAAAAGTATGATTTTCATGTTTAAACTCATTAAACGCGTTTGGATTGGTTTGGGCTTGAGTTGGTGAGTTTGTGATTTGGCTTTGTGGGTTGTTACGGGTGGTTGTTATGTTGAGATGTCGAGTTAGGAAGCCTTGGCTTCTAACTAAGGATTTGTGGATAGAGAAAATGAGTAATGTTATGTAAATGGTGAGTTGTGCCTATTATAAACAGTTTGGGGGTTTTTAGGAATGATAATAAATGAGTGTTTGGGTGTGTTAAAAATGTGGGGACTTTGGAGTTATGTTTCAAAACAAACGGATATTTTGTTAACTCTTTTATAAAATAGAGAACAGTATTTAGTTGTATTTAATTAATGTTATGGATTATGAGATTGGTGTCTAAAGTTTTCTCCTTGGCCATCGGTGGAAGATGGTATTGCTTGTTGTTAGATATAGGTTATAAGTACTACTGTAGAGTGAGCAATGTAATATAGGATGGTATGTTGTTGATTGTAAATGGACATTGTAAATAGACAATTTCATTATTGAGTTATGGATTATGTTGTTAAAGAGGTAATTGGAATGTGTATAAATGTTGTTATGTTATGAGATGGTTGTTGGATAGTATGATTTTGGTGTTTAGTAATTCGTATTGTGTTTTGGAAACATTTTAAAAATGTAAGAAAATCCATTGTTGAACGGCAGTGTGTGGATCATATTTTGAAGGAAGTGGGTTAATGTATTTGACTGTTAATAGTCAGGATTGTGATAATTGGATTAGGTATATGTATTACACCCATGTATTATTGATGTTGGTTAGCTTGTTATGCTTTCAATGTGATGTTGTTTGGGGGTCTGTTTCCCACTGTATTGAGCCGACAAAGCGTAGCGCCTTGACAGAGGTTTCCTCGTCCCTTCCGGTTTGCATCCAATAAAATGTGAAAGGGGGTCCATTTCCCGCCATATCTGAGCTGGCAAAGCGTGGCGCTTTGTGATAGGTTCTTTGTTTCCTTCCGATTTGCACCCGATAAAGTATGACTTAAGGGGCACCCCTTACTGGGTGAGGCCGATAAAGTGTTATGTGTTATCTGTGTTATGGAATCTGTCATCCGTGCTATATGTCGGCGGAGATGAAATTGGTGATATTTATTATTCTCGGTTATTTATTTTTAGATATGTGCATTATTGATCTTTCGTGTTGTGGTTGTCTTTTAGTCCTTGGCCCTATGGCTAGGAAAGATAGTTGATATATTGGTGTGTAGATAAGTATGGTGTAGTGATATGTGGAGTTAGGTTATGACTTGTATATGAGGTTGTGTTTTCAAAATAGATGTTTAGGTAAAATTCTTTTATGTTAACATGGAGGGTTTTATCAAATGAAGAATGGGGTTTTGAAATGTGTGTTGGAAGATAAATGAGAATTTCTAAGAGAAACAATGGTTTTTATACTGTGTTGAGTAAAGAGAAACTTTTTGAGAAAAACAAATTTATATGAGTATACTTTTGGATATTAACTGGCATACTACTTATACGGTATATCATAGTGCATGCATGATCATTTTTATTTATATGTTGTGATTGGTTAGTATCTTCGAGATCTCTACTGAGCTTAGTGCTCAGCCCACGTATTGACAAATTTTTTCAAGTACAAGGTTGGAAGATTGTTCGGGACTGATGTCTTTTACTTTGCTGGCCATGGAGCCTTTTATTTGTCGGCTGAGAGCCATGTATTGTATAAAGGTAAATCCCTTTTGTTTTTATTTATTGTTATTTAATGTAATTCTAAGGGCATTGTACAATATCTTATTTATATATCATCATCATTGTCGTAACAGAATGTTACTATTTATTTTGTACCTGTTCCTGAATGAATGCAGTCTTTTAAAATGGTAATAATGTAAGGATTTGGTAATGAATTCGGGTAATAAAAAGTGGGCTTTACATTTTTAAATTTTTAAAAATTATTTCTACTCACCAAAGATGAAGTTATATAAAAATCATAAATTTTTTATTTTTTTACCAAACTATTTTTTAGTATGTGTTTGGATGATAATCATGTAATGTGTGGTTGTTTTTGTTGATTTTTTGGATGGTTATCATGTACAAGATGGTTGTATTTATTATTAATAGATATTTTTGAATGGTTATTATGTAATGGATAGTTATTAGACTTTTAATGTATGATCGATATGTTTAATATTTGAAATATTTTTAGTTTTGGATTTTTTAATTTGATGGATTGATTTAATAATGATATCAAAGTTGTTGCCATGTTTGGCTTTCGAAAAAATAAAAACTTCTTTAACGAAAATAAATATCAAAAAAATTATTTAAAAAAATTATTTCTACCCTCCTAAGAGATAAAATTATATCAAAATAATGTGTTTTTAATTTTTTTTACTAATTTAATTTTTAATTTCTTAGAAAAATATTTTGAAAATAGATTCTAAAAATCAAACCACACAGAACTTTATAACCAAAAAAGTTCAAACATTATTCATTAAAAAATTGTCATTATATTTCAAACAACATATAAATTAACCAACACAAAATAAGTTGTATGATGACTTTGCCCTTTAAATGGAGCAACAATGTCTTCAATTGTCTTTATTTTGAACAAGATTCAAAATTCAGGGTTAAATGTATCACAATTGAAAGGTCAGGGACCAAAGTGACACAAGCTCCAAACTATAGGGACTGTTAGTGTAATTCGCCCGTGATGATATTCTACTTTATAATTTATTAAATATTCATTCCAGATTTAGTAAAATAACTTTTTTACTCTATGTAATGTGTTTGCAACAACTGATGGCATGCAACTATATCATACTCTAGAGAATAATAATATATTGTTTGCCACTAGATTAACAGTTAAAGATCATCATGGTAAGATTACTTTTCATTGACTTTTATAATATCTATATGCATATTCAGATCTTGATATTGATAAATTATATTTTCTCAACTTCTAAGTCCACGTCTCACTACATGCAAATACAGCAAGTTGTGTACTAATCCTTCATTCTGTCATATAAATCATATTCGAGTGTAGTATGTTATGATTGTATAATATTAACCAATTACGTATGACAATATAATTCTCACAATTATATATATTGACATGTTTATTTAGGCTTGCTATGAATCCTATATCACAAAAGTTCGTATCTTGAAACCGAAAAAATAGATTCTCAATTTCACAATCATTGGTAATATCAAATGCCAAATGAATTTGAATGCGTGATTTTGCACCTATGCCAAAGGTAAGAATTCTTAACATTCCAAGTAATGAAAGTTAAACAATATGTGCATATATTCATTTATAAAGAGAGATTAATTTAAGTTTTTCCAAATATTTTATAGGTTTTATATTTGCGAATACTTGGGTACATCAAACAAATTGATGTTGACAACCTTTGGATTGATTTGTTCAAAAGTTGCTATCAAAAAATTGAATATCATTATGGTCACATTGTTTGTCGTCACTGTATACATGATGATATTGATATTATAACGAGATAATTTCCTTTCAGTAAATAATTCCTATGTATAATAATAATTCAGACTTAACAAATGTTTTAATTTTTTATTAGGTATAATATTTTCTTTTAACAAGTGTTTTCTTTTTTGATTAGATACAATGTTAACATTGTGATTAAAGACGATATTGGTTCAATAAATCTCACTGTTTAAGATAAATGAACAGAGTTTATCTTCACTACAAAAAAATCAAGATTTAGCAGCGCCCAAAACTGCCGCTAAAAGCAGAAAAAAGTGTCGCTAAAAACTAGAAGACTTTTACCTGCGGTTGAAATAGCGACAGCCAAACCGCCGCAATAGGCGCGTCGACATATCCTTATAGTGACGTTTTTCTCAAGCGCTGGTATAGTTATTTTTATTGTGACGGTCGATGTAGTGATAGTTGTAAATGTCGCTATATCTTAAATTTACCCATTACTTGCTAACTTTATAGCGACGGGTCGACTGCTGCTATATCCTTCACTTTTGCGACATTTTGTAAACCACTGCTATATTTTGACTCTATTCCATCAGTTTTACACTGTTGCTATAGCCATAGAATTCTTTTTGAATTTTATTTATAGTGACGGTTATTAACCGCGGTTATAGGCTATTTTTATTATTCAATTACCAATAATATATAGCTTGAAATTTTTAATGATTTTCTAACCATTAATGGTTGTTTCTCACTTATCCCTACTCACATTATATATCTATAAAAACACTATTTTATTCTAATGGCTCAATACTCAATAATTGTAAAAAATAAAAGAGTCTGTATTTTCATAATCCCAAAATATCCAAAACACCTTAATTAAAGGGTTCATTACATAAGCCTGTAATACAAAATAGATCCAATATTTCTAGCAAACTAATAGCCCACACCATAATATGAAAGGTACAAATAAACTTGTCACATGACAATAGTACTCAAAAGTGTTACTCATGATGCCATTTTATAAAGACCTCCATAAAAAATGTTCAAATCGAGAAATGACGTCCATTGTTTGATACTTTCTTATTGTCTTATTTCCTACAATAAAAATGATTGAATGAGCATAAATATCATTTTCAATTTCAAAATCTATAAAGAAAATTTAGACTACAAATAATTCTCGACAAGTCTTATTTTTTTGGTAAGTATGTGGTTCACGTATCAAAAAATAAAGATTACAATGAAGTTGAAGATCATATTTGCATATTAAGATAGATCAGCCATTAAGAGAGAAACAATAGCAAATGGGAAAAAAAAAATACAGTAAGGCAGAAGTGTAAGGTGGCTAAAGATTTAAGAAACAAATTGTTCTCAATTTGTGCAGTTAGTTCTTCTTGTTGTTCTTTAAGCACTGCGAGTTAATTTCTAAGATTAGATATGGGTGAAGACATCTAAAGGGCTTAGAACATGTAAGCAAGCAACTAACAATTATTAATGTCTAGGAAATTATATCTAAATATGTGCCCACCTCTCTTCTGCTATTACTCCTAAGTATAGAACTCTGATGAAGAACACCTTCCACAAAGCCTTTTAAGTTTGGATCTTGCTTTCGGCTTCTTTTTTGCCAAGTGGTCTCTTGCCTATAGGTAATCACTAATAGCCTCATTGCCTCACCTTACTCTCAATCTCTCATAGTCAGCATATCACTCAAGAAGAGGATTATATTATGGATGAACAACGGTTTTGAAAATGGATTTTAATTCATATACTATAAACATAAACATTACAATTGAAAGACTCTTACAAACAAATGTTCTTTTTTTTGTAGATGAAAAGAAGTTATTACTCATGCTATATATAATACTCTCTATTTTTCAATGTGCCCTTGAACATAAGACTCTCATTCTTTATATATCTTGAGGGCAGACTCCAAAGCTCGAATGTTAAACATATCCGAATAAAATATAAGATGCCAACAAGTTGGCATTTGGACTAACTCAACCAATAAAGCCAAACATTAGCAACAACTACTAAATCAAGCAACCAATAACAGCATCCAGGGGTCTATTTTTCAATTGTATATTACAGTTTGATCCATTGCTGATATTCAAATTTGTTCAATTGCCCAATTCTCCATTTCACTAGTTTGTTTGGTATTTTTTACAATTATCAGTAAAGGAAGCAAAGTAGAAAGTCAACCTATCAAATCCCAATTTTGTCCAAACTAACTAACATTTTATTGGTAGAGAAGTCATTAACATTGGCTCTAAATTTCTGTCAATGTATGTGTATTGTAATGATGACTTACCCCGATTAAAAGGTTGTATTTCGTGACTCCCAAAAGAGGATCTCTGATGTGTTTGTGAAGAAGCCTGGTCCGGAATGCCACTAGATCCATCTGTCGCTCAATTTATACAACGAAGTTTACATGAGTATGCATAAATTTAGAAAATGATAACATATGATAAATACATCATTTAGATAAATATGTTATATGTAGTTATACCTGCAAACCACTAGAACACTGTCTCTGTCTCATCAAAAATGCTACTTGCTCTTTTAAAGAGTTTATTACAGCATCTTGTGCTTGCAACTGAATACCTTGAGTTTGCAATTGATCACTTTTGCGACATTTTGTGAACCGCTGCCGGCTGCCACAAATAACAAATAAGAAGGAATTATAAGCAAAGATAAGCATCTAATTTATCCAAACCAAAGAACATAACTGGCTTACAAATGTTGGACAATCTATTTAGGAAACTATACTGTAATCTTGCAAAGATTTCTAAAGCCTAAATCATTTTTTTTATATCATTCATAAGGTACATGAGTGATAGGAGAAATTGCTCTGCTCAGCGGATTAGAAAATGTAGGATAATAATAACAATTAAACTGAAAATGATCCAGCACAATAAACTCCTTTTAATTTTCCCCCCCATTTTGTAATCACCCAACTGGCACAAAAAAAATCAGAAATGATCCAACCCACTCTTACCATCAACATGATTGGTGTATCCACAAGACCAAACAAAACCCCATAAAGACCAAATGTGAAACAAAGTTAAACCTCAAAACCAGAAATGAGACCAAATGTCAAGCTAATTTCACACAGTGGCTGCTCTCAGCTCTGATCCAACCTACGTGTGTCACAATTAAATGTTAAAGCAATAAAATAATTACTAGATCCACATGATATTTTCGACATACTTTCAAAAAAGACAGTTTTCTACAAGTTAAAAGCAATATAAATGATCAATACCAATGTCTATGTTCATCTCATTCCCCAATATCGCCATATTATGAAAAGGACTCAAGTTCTAAAACCAAATACTATCAGTCACTTCAAAACTCTCAGTCATTTGTAATTAGTTTCTAACCAAGAAACTCTTGCTAGAAATGATTCCAGAAACAGTTGGAAACACTAGATACTAATGCCTTGTAGATGACTACAAATCCAAAAAAAAAAAGTCCTTTATCAACAAATTTCAAGAAATAGTTGGTCCACTTGCCAAGAATAAAAAACTAAACACTTGTCATTTCTTCAAGTATATATGTTAAAACAACAAAAAACAAAAATTCTATGCAGTTACAGGAATAGTTTTTTTTTCTTAGAGAACTTCCTGTGGAAGGATGAGAGAATCTTAAATATCTATGCAATGAAGAATTGCACATGGCATTGCACATAAGCCTATTTGTTGTTATAACTTAATAACTTCCGCCTTTGGTGTAAGCTTTCCTATATTCAAAAAATGCTGAAAGAAAATCAGTGCTTTAATAAAAGATTAATTAGCTCATTTTTGGGCTTCTGTCATCCCTTTTTTTTTCTTTTGTCTTATTTCAGTGAAGTTAGATGAACTTGACTGTAACCTAAAAGTTTGTACATTGGATAGATTTAACTCCTAAAATGTGAAATCCAATGGAAAAACTTCATAGTAGCAAGAATAAAACAAATGCTAGAATACAAGTTGTCCCCAACTAGATTTAATTCCTAAAATGTGAAATCCAACGCAAACTGCAATGTGGAGCAATCAAATTCTTGCCTCTATCTCTATATATATATATATATATATATATCTTTGTGTGAGAGTGTGGAAATTTTTGGGTAAACTAGACCAACAAGGGTTCCACTTGATCTTTGCAAAGTCAAAAAGATACAAATTCCAAAATGGCAGTGCTCCCTATGAGACAACATTAATAATTTCACATAAACTCAAGTTGATAATGTTGTAATTTCACATTAACAATTGATTCAACACTACCAAGAACCAAACTTCATATATTAATTAATGGAATCAACAAGCTATAATGCATATATAGATAGATAGGTTAGTACCAGCTGTGCAAGTGCTTGTGGAGGTTGATGGTGTACTCCCTAGTCACCACCTCTTTGTCTCTTCCCTTCATCTTCTCCTCCTTAGCCAGATCAGATGGTGCTTAGGTGGAAATGTGGAGCTCTAAGTGTGTTCTATTCCCGGTTTTGGGGCTGCTGCCTGATCTCCAATTGACCTATTATGGTGGCAGCTCTGTTTTATTTCCCTGTTTTTTGGTAGCTGCTGTTGGGTTTTGGGGCTGCAGCTTGTTTTTTGGTTGCAACCATGACTTTTTTTAAATCAATAAATCAAATAAATTAATACGTTTTTTTAGTACTTCCTAGTTTAAAAACTCAGCCATAGAATAGAGTGAGACTTCACAAAGCATGCAATTTTGTTTCTAGAAGCTGTATATAATGGGAGGAAAAAAGGTCTAAAACTCACCTCTCTCTATGGAAAACAAAAGGCTTAGAATGAAATCCAATTGAAGGTCAAGTTGGACTTTTTCGCATCTAACCAATGAAATTAAAGTCCTTTTTGCTGGATCTTCCCTAAGACAAGTGTGACCTTAACTATGTTACCTGGCTACCTAGAACCACTTTATTGTGCATCTAACCAATAAAAGTAAAGTCATTTTGGGTTTGTATGATGGCTGCTAAACTTGTAAAAAGGGTGGAATGTTTCAAAGTTCTTCGTTAGTTGTGTATTTGGATTCAACAAAAAAGGGGCATAATTCAGTGTTGAATTTTCTCTAATCACATTATTAGGCCAAGGAAACCATACAAGTGTACAAGCATTAAAATAATGGACATCAATTTTCTCAAAAATAAATAAATAAATAAAGAAACCAAAACAAAATAAAATATAACAATAAAGAAAAAGCTTGTTGTGGCATTTTATCAAACACATACAGGACACATGAATGTGTGTAGCATCAACAACTAAAATACAAAAATTCAAAAACCCACATTTAAACCAACCAAATTGTAACATTCCAACAATAACACTTAATCATCACAGCATGATCTTCGCATTCCAATTCCCAATACTGAATTGTTAATTATAGTAACAGAAATCACTACACAAAACACGAAACACAACCATATAAATCATAATAGTGGCTTGAAAGCAATTCTGTGTTTGTATTAATGCTAATGATCCTAAGAAGGGAGTTTTAACAACTAATATACAAAATCCAACAAATCCACATCTAAACTAACCCAATTGTAACAGTCCAACACCAACTTAGTAACAATAAAACTTAATCATCACACTGTGATCTTCACATTCCAATTCTCAATAATGAATTGTTAATTAAAGTAAACAGAGCATATTATGGGCATGAATAATCAAGGAGATCATATAGAATGATGAGAAAATTACCATGAAAGATGACAAAAGGAAGAGAATATGTGCCTGTTAGTGTACAGGTCAACGTGAAGATGATTAAAATTTTTGGAACTGGTTTAGAAGCCATTGATTATGGTAAAAAGGAACACAAAAACCAAAGAAAACACAAGATTTTAACATGAAATCATAGCAAAAATTTAGGGTTTTTGTGGTCCCTAGAAGATTGGGAGTTGTATGAATTCTGGGTTGGGTTTATTTTGAAGCATACATGAGAAACATTGATGGAGGATGAATATATAGATTATTAATTTATGGATTTGGTGGGTATGTCGGTACATGATGAGAGTGTTTGGAGAGAGAAAGAGAGAGAGCAAACTGACCTGAAATTAGGAACCGTTGATGCATTGGTCAATACACCGATGGAGGATGAACCGTTGATACACTGGTCGATACACCGGTAGGCTGTAGCTTGTGAAATGAGGAAGCCTCTGTGACTTCTTGGTGCTACTTCGTGAAAGTATAGATAGACTAGGGCACAAGAAGTATAGATAGATCGACTTAGAGTTGAACCCTTTTTTTTTTGGACTAAAATTCTGAGCACTAAATTAGAATTTTTTTTGGCGCCTTATTTGTTTGACGTATTGTAGCAGTTGAGTTGTAAACGTAGCTAAAAAAATATGTATAGCAACAGTTTAGAAAATAAATGCGACTAAAAAATTAAGTTTTAATTGCTATTAAAGACTGTCACATTAACCACTTTATAGTTGCATTTTTTGATGCGCTGCTATAAACGCTACTATAGCTTGATTTTCTTGCAGTACTTGTAATGTGAACCAGAATATAAGATCAAAGGTACAAAACTATAAAACTTATTATAAATAACTTATTTTGACCTTTTCAAACACAATGTTATAATTCAAACATTTTACAAGATAATGGAGTTAAAATTATTAAAGATTATATTGCGTCATGTTAAGACCGTGCCTATGCATTTATCATACATGTACCAACAATACCATGTCAAGTAGATTGTGCACCATGTGTGACCTTTGTCTTAAATATAGTTGGTCTGAAAAATGTTTTTACCTTTTAGAAGGTAAAAAAATATATATAGTACATAAGTATAACGTTTTTACTTTATAACATTTTATAAATGTATAATATATGTGTTGTTTATCAATTATAATACTAACTACCATGTTACAAATGCAGGAATGCTGATAGAATACTCACAACAATTTAGATTTTAATTATAATATATTTTATTTATTCAGTAAATTTTGAGCAAATGTAATAAAATTTCATTTTTATTACTTCAATTATGAAATGTCGACATTTTTTTTCATAATTACGTATATTTTACACTAACAATTTAAAAATATATTTCGCATAACCATAAATAATTTTTTTGAAATCTAATCTCATGCATATCACGTGTGATATGCTAGTAAATAAGTAAAATGAAAAGAAAGAAATGATGGCATGTCATATCAATCAAAATGATAGTAGGAAATGGGGGTGGACGGCCATACCTTTTTTTATCTTTATCTTTTCTTTTCCTTTTTTTTGTTTTTTTTTTTCTTAATTTGTGAAAACTTATATAATTTTGTGTAAGATTACATATGGTATGCAATGCACACCCAAAATTTTTTCGTTAAAAAATTGTACAATAATTTTTTTTTATAAAAATCACCCAAAAAAATCATGTTAAAAAAGTTAATATTTTACAACACTGTTAAACCAATTCATTAGGCGCCTTTATTTGCACACCACATTTTATCTCAAGGCATACCACTACTCAAGGCACACCTTTTGTAATTTGATAAATAAAACATTTGGTCAATACACACCACAATCTTCCATCTTTACCCTTACTCACACACCCCACCCACAATCTTTCATCTTTACCCTCACTCACTCACACACCCCACCTACCCACGATCTTCCATCTCCCCCTCTATTCTTTCATTGTTGTCCCAGTCTAAACCGGTGGTGAAGACCTATTCTTCTCCAATATCTGTTGCATCAAAGACGTCGCCGGTGGTATTCGTTGTTGTCATCACAGTTGGAAACTTCACATTGGAGATACAGTAGGTGAGAATTCTTATTTAGCTTAGATTTTAGGGTTTTATATACGTTTTTCCATTGCCATGAGCATTGTATTTGAAATTTCATATTCTGAACTGTTCGACACTGTACTTTTGAACATTAACCATTTGTCCGAATTGTTTCTGTCGAACAATGTAAATTTGTTCGACATTTTAGTGTCAAACATAACTGAACTATTCGGAGGTAGATTGTCGAACATAACGTTTCAGATACTTGGTGTGTATTACATTCATTATAGTCCTTTATGGTAATTTTACAAAAGGTGTATATCATAACCCTTTGTCCTTTGTGGTCATTTTACATAAGGTTAATATTATAATAAAAATTAAACCAATTAATGGTGTGTCTTGAGATGAAATATGGTGTGTAAATAGAGGCTCCCCAATTCATTCATATTTAATTGGAAGAAATGGGTTGATTTTGATCCTAGTTGGCCACCATGACTCTTCTAAGAGTTTAGTCTCAAGGGGAAGGTCATGGGTTTAACTCTTCCTAAGGGGGAGTCGAATTAGGAAGCAATGAAAATAAGCTGTCTAGTTGGGGGATTTGGGAAGAAATTTTGAAAGAAAAAGAGAAAAAATAGGTGAAATGTTCTGTTAGACTTATTTATTTTGATGATTTATTTAATTATATTTTAATTTATTTGAAAGAGAAAAATAGAATCCAAAATTTATTTTGATGATTTATTTAATTATATTTTAATTTATTTAGAAAAGAAAAATAGAATCAAAATTTATTTTGATGATTTATTTGAAAGAGAAAAATAGAATCAAATTTTATTTTGTCCCATTATTTCTCACCTAAACCTTTATCCTAAATGTTATTAGAATGTATATAATATTTGATTAAATCAGGAGTTCAAACAGCCCAAAACAAAGGTTCAAACAGCCCAGCACAGCAGTAGGCCAAAATGTTCAAAAGGTTCAAGTGGAAGACATTCAAATTTGTAATGATGGAGTGGAAGATATTCAAATTAGTAATGATGGAAATACAACGGCTATAAATTTCATTATATATACCAAAGCCTCTAATGTAAACAAGTTACAAAAAAAAAAAAAAAAAAAAAAACCAGAAAATATTCTTTGATCTATAATCACTCACATCTATTCTCTGAAAAATTCTCTGAGAAGTGTTCTTCAATTTTTTACATCCTCTCTCAGAAATTATACATTAAGTCGTATAGCTTTAAGCCCATCTTTCCTGTGTGAGGTTTATAGAAAAACCAGAGCTTCATTTTTATATCTATCTTTGAGAGATAATTCTTGTAGCTTTCTATGAAAGCAAAAACACCTTCTTTTCAATCCTGTATGAGTGTAATACTCTCAGTGTTTTTTTGGACTTAGAAAGTCTGTGTAAAATCCATGGAGGATTGCTTCATTTGTGAAAAGGTTGCTAGCACCCTGTGAAGCTTGAGAATAGTGTAAAATCTCAAGTGAAGCTTGAGGAGTGGACGTAGGCTGAGTTGATGCCGAATCACTATAAATTTGTTTGCCTCTCTCTCTCTTATCTCTTTATTTTATTTAAATTGCCATAGCTATATTTCATATTTTTATTGTGCTAAAATCATTAATTGACATAGTTGTTAGAACACTTGTTTTAATTATTTTTATTTCATTAACTATATTTATCTATTGTGCTAGTCATAATTTTTATTAGGGTATTATTATTTTTAATTGTAAAAACCTAATTCACCCCCCCTTAGGTTGTCTTTTGGGTAACAATTGGTATCAGACCTAGACTCTTGTTTTAGATTTAACCATCTGGGAGTTTCAATCCATGGTAACCTTAGCTGAAGGACAAGCCACAAATAAGCCACCATTGTTTGACAAAAACAACTATAGTCATTGGAATGATAAGATGACCATATACCTACAAGCCACTGATTATGCCATGTGGATTATTGTCACCAAAGGTCCAAAAATTCATACCAAATTAGTAGACAATATTAGTGTACCTAAAATTGAAAATGAATGTGATGAGAGGGATCATAAATTATTGCAAGCCAATGCTAAAGCCAAACTCACCCTTGTTTGTGGATTAGACTCTAAGGAGTATAATAGAATTTCAAGTTGTGATTCGGCAAAAGAAATTTGGGACAAACTTGAGATAACGTATGAAGGTACAAACCAAGTGAAGGAATCTCGTATTGATATGCTTTTTCATAGTTATGAATTGTTTAAAATGAATTCTGATGAATCTATTTCAAGTATGTTTACTAGATTTACTGAAATTGTAAATTCTTTGAAATCTCTTGACAAAATTTATACTAACAGTGAGTTAGTGAGAAAAATTCTTAGATGTTTACTAAAGAATTGGGAAGCAAAGGTCACGGCCATTATAGAAGCCAAAAATCTCTCCACGCTTGATTGAATGAGCTTATGGGTTCCCTTATGACTCATGAGATCACAATGAAAGAACATGAGGATGTTGAAAACAAAAAGAAAAGTGGAATTGCATTCAAAACCTTATCAAATGAAGAAGAACATGAAAACTCCAGTGAGGATGAAAGCTATGTTATGTTTAGTAGAAATCTAAAAAAGCACTTCAAGAAAAATAATTATGGAGGAAGAAGACCTTTCAAGAAAAAGTACAACAAAGATAACAAGAAAGAGCCTATTATTTGCTATGAGTGCAAAAATCCTAGACATATGAAGATGGATTGTCCAAAATTGAAGAATCATGGAAAAAAAAAGGCCATGGTAACAGCTTGGGGAGAAAGTGAAAATGAAAGCTCAAGTGATGAAATTGAAAATGAAGTAGCCAACTTATGTCTCATGGCTCTTGAAGATGAAAACTCTACTTAAGATGAGGTAACTACTCTTTATGAAGAACTTGAAAGTGCATTCCATGAACTACAAGATGAATTTAGAAAAGTTTGTGCCAAAAATAATGTGTTGAAGAAATCTGTTGCATCTTTATCTATTAATTTAGAAGAATTAAAGAAAGAAAAAATTATTTTGAAAAATGATTTTGATACTATCTCTAATGAAAAAACTACTTTAAAAAACAATGTTGATAATTTAACAAAAAGATAGAGATAATCTCAACATGCTTCTTGGAAATCAAAGATGTGTTTTTGATAAAGCGGGTATTGGATATGACCCTATTAAGAAACAAAAGAATCTCAATACAATTTTTGAAAAGGCACCTCTCATGACTCACCCTCATATTACTTGTCATTATTGTAGAAAGAAAGGCCATTATATATCTTCTTGTCCATTCAAAAATAATATAAACATGGGAATTAAAAAGATTTGGATTGTTAAGGGATCTAACAAAACTAACCAAGAAGGACCAAGAAACTATGGGTACAAAAACCAACACTTGATTGTCATCTTGTAGATTTGCTTTAAGTCCAAAGCTAAAGAAGGGAAGTGGTACCTTGATAGTGGATGTTCCAGACACATGATTGGAGATAAATCATTCTTTACTAAACTATCATCAAAAGATGGAGGATTTGTTACTTTTGGAGACAACGAGAAAGGAAAAATCATCGGAATTAGTAGCATCGATATTTCTCCTAACCCTTCTATTGAAAATGTTTTACTTGTTGATGGACTTAAGCATAACCTACTTAGTATTAGTCAATTATGTGATAAAGATAATCGAGTTATTTTTGATAAATCACATTGCACAATTGAAAGCACAAATGATCATAAAGCTTTATTCGTTGGTAATCGCCGTAATAATGTTTATGTTTTTCATCTTAATGATCTCTATGCTAGTGATATTAAATGTTTATATGTTAATAATGAAAATAGTTGGTTATTGCATAGAAGACTTGGTCATACTCATGTGGATTTAATTGCTAAACTTTTGAGAAAGGATTTGGTCATTAGACTTCCAAAAATTAAATTTGAAAAAGATCATCTTTGTAGTGCTTGTCAACAAGGAAAACAAACTAAAACATCATTTAAATCAAAATCTCATATTTCCACAACTAGACCTTTACAACTATTGCATATGGATTTATTTGGTCCCTCAAGGACATCTAGTCTAGGTGGTAAACATTATTGTCTTGTTATTGTTGATGATTATTCAAGATTTACATGGGTTATGTTTTTAGCACACAAAGATGAAACATTTTCTTCCTTCAAAAACTCTGTCATAGAATTCAAAATGAAAAAGGCTTTCTTATTACTAATATTCGAACCGACCATGGTAGATAACTTGAAAATGAGAAATTTGAATTGTTTTGTGATGAGCATGGTATTGGACATAATTTTTCAGCACCTAGAACCCCTCAACAAAATGGTGTAGTAGAAAGAAGAATAGAACTTTAGAAGAGATGAGTAGAACAATGCTTTGCGAAAATAATCTTCCTAAATATTTTTGGGGCGAAGCCGTTCACACCGCATGCTATATTTTAAATCGTGCATTAATTAGACCTATTCTCAAAAAGACTCCTTATGAACTTTGGCATGATAGAAAGCCCAACATTAGTCACTTGCATGTTTTTGTTGTAAATGTTTTGTGCATAATAATGGTAAGGATAACTTAGGTAAATTTGATTCAAAATCTGATGAAGCAATTTTTCTTGGCTATTCCTTAACTAGCAAAGCTTATCGTGTTTTAATAAAAGAACTCTTGTTGTGGAAGAATCTATACATGTGGCATTTGATGAAACTAACATCTCTGCTCAAAAGCAAATTGTTAGTGATAATATAGATTTGGAACCAAATGTGGAAGATTCAAGTATCTACAAAGAAGAAAACCAACCATGTAAGTTGAACAAAAATTGAATAACCTATTCTCCCACCTCAAGAAGAATGAGGAAACAATGATGATTTGCCAAGAGAATGGAAGTTTGTTCATAATCACCCTAAGGATTTAATCCTAGGTGACCCTACAAAAGGTATCGAAACTCGCTCTTCACTTAGAAATATTTGTAGTAACCTAGGTTTTCTTTCATAGATTGAGCCTAAAAACTTTCAAGAAGTCGAATTCGATGAACATTGGATGATAACTATGCATGAAGAGCTTAACCAATTTGAGAGAAACAAAGTGTGAGAACTTGTGCCAAAACCTAAAGATCATACCATTATCGGTACCAAATGGATCTTTCGTAACAAGCTTGATGAATTCGGCACAATTATAAGAAATAAGGCTAGACTTGTTGCACAAGGATACAATCAAGAAGAAGGTATTGATTTTGATGAAACCTTTGCATTTGCATATTTTAGAGATTTCAAACTTTATCAAATGGATGTAAAAAGTGCCTTTCTTAATGGTTTTATAAATGAGGAAATTTATGTTAAACAACCCCCAGGTTTTGAAGATCATGCTTTTCCAAATCATATTTTTAAACTATCAAAAGCTTTATATGGTTTGAAACAAGCACATCGTGCATGGTATGAACGATTAAGTAAATTTTTGATTGAAAATAATTTTTCTAGAGGAACGATTGACACAACACTTTTTGTTAAAACTAAAAATGATGATTTACTTATTGTGCAAATATATGTGGATGACAATATATTTGGTGCTACTAATGAAACCTTGTGTAAGGAATTTGCTAAGTGTATGCAAGGTGAGTTTGAGATGAGCATGATGGGGGAGCTAAATTATTTCCTTGGGCTTCAAATCAAACAATGTAAGGAAGGAATTTTTATCAACCAAGCTAAGTACACAAAAGAACTACTCAAAAAGTTTGGTATGTATGACTCAAAAATAGCTGGAACACCTATGAGCACATCCATTAAGCTAGACAAGGATGAAAAAGGTAAGTCCATTGATCAAACAAAATATCGAGGTATGATCGGCTCACTTCTTTATTTAACTGCAAGTAGACCCGATATTATGTTTAATGTTTGTATGTGTGCTAGATATCAATCAAATCCTAAGGAATCACATCTCAGTGCTGTTAAAAGAATTTTTAGATATCTTGTTGGCACTCAAAATTTGGGACTGTTTTATCCTAGAGGTGTTGCATTTGATTTAATTAGTTACTCAGATGTCGACTTCGCTGGATGCAAACTTGATAGAAAAAGCACCAGTGGCACTTGTCACTTTCTTGGTAACTCATTAGTATCTTGGTTTAGCAAAAAAATAAAATTCTGTTACTTTATCAACGGCCGAAGCTGAATATATAGCTTCCGAAAGTTGTTGTGCCCAAATACTTTGGATGAAACAATAATTGGAGGACTTTGATTTGTATTATGATCATATCCCCTATTAAATGTGATAATACAAGGGCCATCAATTTAAGCAAAAATCCGGTTCAACACTCACGAACAAAACATATTGAAATTCGACATCATTTTTTAAGAGATCATGTTCAAAAAGGGGATATTGTACTTGAATTTGTAAACACCGACAAGTAATTGGCGGATATTTTCACAAAACCTCTAAGCGAGGATCGCTTCAATTTTATTCGTGGCGAGCTTGGAATGTCGATTTCTACTTAAAAAGTTTTGTTATGACTGTAAAACTTGAATTTTTGTTAAAATGATATATATGTATTGCTACATTGATATGGAAACATTTATATCCGTTGAATTCTCAAGTCCTTTATACATTTATTTTCCTTAACAGTTTGTTATTCTTAACTGTGTAATTTTTTTTGCGTTCTGCATCTTGAGATAAAATTAACTTTGCATACATTGATTTTTTTTTAAACCTTCATGGTATTTTTTTTGCATTACCATTCCAGCAACACCAACATCCCATTAAGTTTAAATTATGCTAGTATTATTTTATTTTATTTTGCTATTAGGCTTAATTTCTTTTATTTTTATTTTTTTCTCAATATTATTTTTTGTTTGGGCTTAATTTTCTTTCTTTCTTTCTTTCTTTCTTTTTTTTTTTTTTTGCTTTTTAATTTCATTTTTTAGTACTTAAACATAAAAACAAAAACAAAAACAAATCAAAATACAAATATTTACATTTAAAAAAAAAAACACCCTTCATTTTTTTACAGCCACACACCAATCAAAAAAAAAAAAAAAAACTTCATTTTTTTCGAGCCATACGCCGATCTTACTTACTCGCCTCTTCCATCGTTTTCTTCTTCTTTTTATCACCTTGAGCGACCCTTGACGCCCCTGTCCCCGTATTTTCATCGAGAACGACGACTCCCCGCTGACTATCAAAGGCCAAGAACGGCGTTGCTCCAAATCGGGCCATGGAGGTGGTCTTCCGTTTAAGCTCTTTATTTTCGGCCTTCAGTGCGCCTATTTCTGCTCGCGCATCCTTGTACATGTGCTGGAGCAGAGAGAGTTGGGCGTTGACCTGATGGAGCTCACTCGTCCTATTCTGCAATCGGTGAACCAATTTTGTGACTGTCGTCACCGTCTCCATACAGGACGTCAGTGTGAAATGATTGGCTTCTATGTCAGATTGAGCTGCCATGATTTGCTCAATCAACATCATAGGAAGGTTAGGAAGAGGAATGACATGAAGAGTAAGAGTAGGGGCACTCGGTCCAGCAGAGCTTATGGGATCGTTTAGGTCCGGAAACAGAGTGAGGGGCCGAGATGAGGAAACCATGGATTAGAGATGAGAGGTGAAAAAGAAATGAGTTACAGAGAAATAGATGTGAACAGACTGAGGTTTGGCCTCCTCCGTTCAGTTTCTTTTTTTTTTTTTATCTCTTGATAAGGAAGAAGATCACAGAGAATGATGAAAAAGAGATAGAAGAGAGTGAGGTGAAAAAGAAGAAGTAGACGAGTGTGATTAAGAAGAAGGCTGAAGAGAAAAAGACAAGGAGGGAGAGATAGTCGAGGCAAGCGGCAATCGATGAGAGCTGCTTTAGTCGGCCAATGAAGCAAAAGCCAGGCCGTGTAGCAACCGCGTTTTGCGAAAAACGAGAGAGATGCGGGAGAGTTATATGTGTATGCATATATGTATATATATTGTATAGCTATATATTGATTATCTATTTTTTGATGCCATTTATCACTATCATTTTCCTCATCCTCCTCCAGATTCTGACCCATGATTTCCTTTTGATAATATCACAGGGGGAGAAATTATATGATGTTATGTATTATGGTATTATTTTCAAACTAATCTGATGTTATGTATTTATAGTTTGATATCTTAATCTTATATCATGTTGTTGATTAAAGCTTATTTATTACACATGTGCTAACCTATGTATTTAGAAATGAATTCAGGGAGCATGACTTGAGGGGGAGCCTTCTTACTCCCAAATTAAATCAAAACATCATTGTGTGCCATCATCAAAAGGGGGAGATTGTTAGACTTATTTATTTTGATGATTTATTTCATTATGTTTTAATTTATTTGAAAGAGAAAAATAGAATCCAAAATTTATTTTGATGATTTATTTAATTATATTTTAATTTATTTGAAAAAGGAAAATAGAATCAAAATTTATTTTGATGATTTATTTGAAAGAGAAAAATAGAATCAAAATTTATTTTGTCCCATTATTTCTCACCTAAACCTTTATCCTAAATGTTGTTAGAATGTATTTAATATTTGATTAAATCAGGAGTTCAAACAGCCTAAAACAAAGGTTCAAAAAGCCCAGCACAGCAGCAGGCCAAAAGGTTCAAAAGGTTCAAGTGGAAGATATTCAAATTAGTAATGATGGAGTGGAAGATATTCAAATTAGTAATGATGGAAGTACAACGGCTATAAATTCAAATAAATACAACGGCTATAAGTTTCATTACATATGAAAAATCTAGAAATCCGCTAGATATTGATTTGTGATTATGTATCAATTTTAAGCAATAAAACAATCCCAATCAAACAATCAAGGCAAATCGACACAACGATTTTAACGTGGAAAAACCACAATTGGACACCTCCAATTGTGATAAAAAAACCATGGGCAACAGCCACAAAACAATCCACTAAGAAGATATAAATGAATTACACAGGTATACTCTCAATTACCTAGCGAATCCACGCGCGAATTGAACCAACCCCTATGTGCCTCTTCCAACCCCGTCTTCACCTCAAAATTATCTTGATGATGAGCTACTCCAGAATCCACCAAAGCTTCAGGCTCGAATTCTTCGGAATCCACCGAAGAACAACTCTCTCTTTTGTGTAGAACAAACAAATAATCCTTTGATGTATACTCTTTCAACCATGAGTTGAATACTCAATCAAAATATCAAAGAAAACTAGCAAAATATCCCCAGATATAAACCTTAATATCCAAGAAGAAGATCTGGAGGAATAATCCTAGTTTTGGACTAAAACAAATACTTATAGAAATCTGGGACTGCGAAGCTCACTCGAGCGAAGACTCTCTCGCTCAAGCGAGGAACCAAAAACGCGTGTTTTTCATAAGTGGCTTCGCTCAAGCCACACATCCTTTGCTCGAGCGTACATTCATCATTCTCAGGTTTTTTGCCAGACGCAGCCTTCGCTCGAGTGAGAACTCCTTCGCTCAAGCAAGCAAAGGCGGACAGGCAACTTTGAATGCAATTTTGCATTTTGCTTCGGGGGCGCTGCCCCGGACCCACCAAAGGGCGTTGTCCTCTCGACCCCTGCAAGCTGACCGGGCAACTCGATCCCCGTCATAATCAACGAAGTGGCGATCTTGAAAGAATTAACATCACAAAACTTCTGGACAAGGCACAATTCGGGTTGGATTCACATCTAAAAACTCATAACCTCACTGAAATAAAAAGTGCGAAAACAAATACAACTTAAAGGAGTTTTGTCAAACGGGGTTGCAAAGAACAAAAACCTAACAATATATACCAAAGCCTCTAATGTAAACAAGTTACAAAAAAAAATCAGAAAATATTCTTTGATCTATAATCACTTACATCTATTCTCTGAAAAATTCTCTGAGAAGTGTTCTTCAATTTTTTACATCCTCTCTCAGAAATTATACATTAAGTCGTATAGCTTTAAGCCCATCTTTCCTGTGTGAGGTTTACAGAAAAACCAGAGTTTCATTTTTATATCTATCTTTGAGAGATAATTCTTGTAACTTTTTGTGAAAGCAAAAACACATTCTTTTCAATCCTGTAAGAGTGTAGTACTCTCAGTGTTTTTTTGGACTTAAAAAGTCTGTGTAAAATCCGTGGAGGATTGCTCCATCTGTGAAAAGGTTGCTAGCACCCTGTGAAGCTAGAGAATAGTGAAAAATCTCAAGTGAAGCTTGAGGAGTGGACGTAGGTCGAGTTGAAGCCGAACCACTATAAATTTGTTTGCCTCTCTCTCCCTTATCTCTTTATTTTATTTAAATTGCCATAGCTATATTTCATATTTTTATTGTGTTAAAATTATTAATTGACATAGTTGTTAAAACACTTGTTTTAATTATTTTTATTTCATCAATTATATTTATCTATTGTGCTAGTCATAATTTTTATTAGGATATTATTATTTTTAATTGTAAAAACCTAATTCACCCCCCTCTTAGGTTGTCTTTTGGGTAACATGTTCAAATCTCCCAACCAAACACAACCTTAGTGTTTTGTAAGGATAGAAAGGCTAACTCCCATAAGTGTTAAGTACTGAAAAATTATTGGGTGCTAGGTAGGTACAATGTGGCATGCCACATGGTACCTTCAACCAATCACAAACACCATGACCTCTCATGTTGTCTCCCCATCACCTAATACATAAATGTAGCCCCCACTCTCTTAACCAATGACAAAAGAGAAAGGCACCACATGGCACCTACCTTATTTGCACCCAAAAATTTCTCGTTAAGTACTAATCTAACAACTAACAACAATTGACTCTCATCGATTAAAAAAAAAAATTTGATTCCTTTCATCTCAAACATTTTGTAATTTATATAACAAAAATAATTTTATATTATTTTCTCAAAGAAGGCCAACAAAAAATTACACATGTTTTATTCTCGACTCTAATATTTTTATTCTCATTCCATTGTTTTCTATAATTATTATTTACTCACCCATCTTTATTTCCTTTTCTTTTTTAATAAGTGTTTTTCACATTGAGAAATTGAAACAATTTTAAAATTCACTCCTTTCAAAAAAAATGAAATAACTTGTCAAAATTGGTATCTACATCATATACTTTATTTTTTACTTAATTTTTGGACTATTTTTTTTTCCTTCTAATTTTGTAGCTTTTTCTTAAAGCCAATATGAAAAGGAAAATGTTTATACTCAATATGCAATACAATCCAACTATGATTTGTGCTAAAGTTAGCTACAACTTGTCATAGTGTAAACACCCTATTTTGATCGGCCCTAAGACTTAGGCACTTTCTTTTGATTACCCTATGATAACAAAACAAGAAAATGTTTCTCACAGAATCCTCAATAAGAAAACTTAGAATTTGAGCCCTGTTTCCAAACCTAAACAACCACAAATTACCTTTCCAAGGAAATATTCTAACCTCACGATTGTGTCCAAAATGGTTCGTTTAGCTAGGATCAACCTTCGCTGCACTTTCGGGGGCCTCACTGAAAAATTCTCTCAAAATCTGGGTTACAGCACAATTATTTGAAACTTCTGGGCCAAATTGTAATTTTCAAAACTCAAGGAGTATTTTGTTATGTGAGAGAATATTCTATCAAGTCAAGGAATATTCCGTCCACATGCAAAACATTCCGTCAATGCTGACTAAGACGCTGACATGGCGGTCTTGCTGACGTGGCATGACTGGATTGGTCTGTGCTGATGATGTGGCAATGACATGTCTTTATCTAAAATAAAAAAATAAAAAATAAAAAGAGAGAAATAAGAAAGCTAGTGAAGGGGTTTGAACCTCTAACCCAAGACTTCACATTTTAATCCTTAACCACTCTGCCAAAGCATTACATTGTGTTATATTTCCCCCCTTCCCCGAAATAATATTTGACTGCTTCATATCCCGTCAATCCCTATTCACCATCTACTTTCATAATCACACCCCACCATCCCCATTCATCATCTACTTTCATAATTACACCCCACCATCCCCACTCCCCATTTACTTTCATAATCGCACCCCACCATCCCCACTCACCATCCACTTTCATAATTACATCCCACCATCTTCACTCACTATTTACTTTCATAATCACACCCCACCATCCCTACTCACCATCCACTTTCATAATTACACCCCACCAATACCACTCACCATCTACTTTCATAATTAAATCCCACCATCTCCACTCACCATCTACTTTCATAATTACACCCTACCATCTCCATTCACCATCTACTTTTATAATCACATCTCACTATCTCCATTCACCATCTACTTTCATAATCACATCCCACCATCTCAACTCATCATCCACTTTCATAATCACACACCACCATCACCATTCATCATTCACCTCCATTATACATTGTCCCCCCATTAACTCTATTATTTTTCCAAAAATGCTCCACTTTGTCTTCTACTTTATCGTCCACTTTGTCTTCCACCATTGCCCACTTGTGTTGGCTATATAATGAGAGCTCTAGTCTTAAATTTGGGGATGAATTTTGAAGAAGAGAAGTGTAGAGAGAGAATGCTAAAATTGTGTTAGAATTTGAAAGAAAAGAAAGTCTTAAAAACATGAGAGTTATCTTGCCAAACTAGTGAAGTTACATAACTCTTACATCTTATCGTTCCTTGTCAAAACCACTCAAAGTCTTAATCAAAGAGAGAGTATTCTTACCAAGAAAAGAGTGAGCATACCCTTGTTCGAAACCGTCATTCCAAGCTCTTGAATTAAGGATTAAGATCATAATTCACAACCTTGAGGGTGATCAAGAGGAAGTTTGAAAATCAAGAAGTTCAATCTTTCTTTGGAAGGTTTTAGCTAGGCCTAGTTGGCCGGCCGGTTAGCTTCTTTTGGACAAAACAGCATTGTCTTCCGATGTAAACCAACTTCCAATGGTTTCGAAAAAATATGAAGCTTTTTCTTTTATTTTATTTTGAGTGTTTTGTAAGGCTTTTATTTTGTTGTAATATTCTCACATCCCTCTCTAATTTGATTTGTAATTATTCTTTCAAGTGTTGTAATAATTCCCCTCCCCGCTTTTTGCTATCCCATTCTTTTACTTGTTTTCCTTATTTGTGGATATGCATCATGTTTATTTTATTTATTTTTTTTCATTATATCCATGCTTTGCATCGATGTTTCATGCATCTTGATTCAGTTAAGTTTGCATTTGTGGATTTAATTAATTCCTATGTGATTATGTGTGCTACTTCATATTCTCGAGATGATTCACATGTCATATCTTAGAAGCCGAATCTTTAGTTGCATCTTATGAGTGAATTGCATTAAGATTTTGTATATACGATCATGCATGTTTTACTAACTTTGTTTTGTAGTTGTTCGAGAGATGTAGGTAAGTATGTAAGTTTTTATGATTTAGCATTCTATTTGTGTGTGTTTTTTTCTTATTATGTTTAAGCATCCTACCATGTGGCTACTTGCTTACTTGATATAACCGTATGAATGTCAGTGGATGGAAGTCGTGTCGCTTAATTTGGAATAATGTTGATTTTTTGTGTTTGTAAACTCAATTTATTTGCGTTGTACATCTTCAAAACTCTTTCAAAATACATGAAATCAAATTCTTCCAAAATAAATGACATAGTCTATACTTGTATGCTTCACATAGTAATTTTTAGGATTTATTAAATAATCGAAATATGAACATATAAAGTAAATGAAATTCATATCATGGTTTAATAAAGGCCGATCTTTTGATCGGGTGAGCAGGGGTGCTCAATTAATAACCTTCCCCTCTCATACCTAAGGTTCCGAAAAGAGACAACTTTAGTTATGACAAACAGTGGCCTTGGCACGAGTCATGGGTTTCCTAATTTTCCAAAATATTATGTGGCGACTCTGAGATCTGATGACGTAGTCCATTTCTGGCAAAAGGTTTTGCAATAAAATGAATTTTCTAAAAGTTTCCAAATCTGGACTCTCATCTATATTTCACATTGTACTAGTGAGACTAGATCAAAGAGACCGAGGGTCCGAACTATTTAACACGCATGGGTACCCCCTGGGCATGTTACACATAGTTCTTATTAGTAAGGTTTTATAGGGTTGTTTATAATTTTTTTAATTTATTATGATTCTGTGTCAATATATTTGAAGCAATTTCTATTTATAGTTTATGAGTAAAAAATGTCTTAAATGAATTGAAGAAAAAAATTTGATTATTAAAAAGTTCAAGGAAGACTATTTTTAACTTTTAGTTTATAAAACATTTTTCCAAATATAGAAAGACACTGCCAAAAGAGATGCATACTATTTCATTCTTTTCTTTTTTGTTGGATCTGCTATAGATAGAGATTAATGAAAAATGCCTTGTAGCTCAAAAATGGAGGGGCTCGAATGGCCCAAATTGGTATTTACTAGACAACCGACCAGACGACCACCCGGACGACCAGGTGAAACCCTTGTCTACCGCAATTGTCACCTTGTCAATTGCGGCTGTCAGCCTTCTCACCGAATGACTGGCGGAATGACTGGCAAGTTAAATTTCGAGCCATTCAGACCAAACTCAAATTCGAGCTATGCAGTAGTGTTGGAGATTAATTGACATAAGCGTAGCAAAGAAAAAAAAAACAATAAAGTTTGAATTCTTATTTTGTAACTGATATAACCATAAATAGATAACAATTTTATGTTACCAACCTATAAAAAGGATGTATCAAACCAACTCAATTCACAATTCTTTGGCTTTCACATTTTTGACAAGAAAATTGTAGTTCAAGTTTCCATCTCCATAATGGCCCATTCTTCCTCGGGTATGGCTTTGCCTTTGACACTAGCTCCGACTTTAGTTTTTCTTTCATGTGGCGCTGAAGGTACTCGTCTCGCTGCCACTGATGTGATTATAGATGTTACAAAGTTTGGTGCTAAGCCAGATGATGAGTCCAATAGTGCTACGCTGAGTTTGAACACGATAAAAATCTACTATTATTTTTGCTTCAATGATTAGTCTTTTATTTTCTTTGTCTAAATTATAACTTCACACTATAATGTCCATTGCATGACAGGCATTTATACAGGCGTGGAATGTTGCATGTAAATCATCAACATGACCATCAAAGCTTGTTATCCCGCTAGGGTGATTTATGGTAAGGGAGAAAATCTACCAAGAGCCATGCTCATCAACTCCTACGACTGTTGAAATTCAAGGAACCATATTGGCAAACTCTGATATGTCTGAGTTCATCGGTAGAGAATGTCTATTGTTCCAAGACGTTGATGGTTTGAAAGTCTTAAATGAAGGAAGTTTTGATAGGCAAGGTCAGTCTGCATGGAAATATAGCAATTATCGTTCAACTAATAATTGCGATAGCCCTCTGCCGATCGTAAGTTCACAGACCTTCTACGTTAATGCTACAGACATAGAAAAAAATGCACTAAAAAGTGTTCAAAATGTAGTGTGGGTGTGATGACCCGGGTTTTGGGTTTTAATAGTTTTGTGCAGTGGAGTGGTATGTATTTCTTTCGATGTTTCGTTCATCATTTTGAGTCGTTGAAATTTCTTTATACTCTTACTTAACCTCTCTTAATGTTTCCGAGTTAAAAATTTTGAGTTTTGGGGGTTAGAACTTGTCTTGGGGTGTAAAATCGTTTTCTGGGCAACTTGGTGGAACCGCTTGAGTGAAACCACTCAATGGAAGGGGTTTTTTGGGCAAAATTTCCACTTGTACGGAATTGGAAACCGCTCGAGCGGATTTGGGTGAAATTTCTGGGCCTCCTCTGGACCATTCCGCTCATAAAGGGCAATTCCAAACTGTTCGTGTGGATTTGGGATTCCGCTCGTGCGGATTTGGAACCGCACGGGTAGATTTCAATGCGTCTGTCTAGATTTTTGTGCTCTTTTCCTCAAAACTGATGCCCAAGAGTTGTTTTGACCACTTTTTTAACTCTATATATATATTCATATTTGTTCTCACTTCTCTCTATAAACCCACCAAATTTCAATCTTCTCTTTAAGATTTAGCAAGATCTACCAAGAATTTGAGGGGGCTTTTTACACCGAATCGAAGAGGGCGACAAGGGCTACGTTCTCATCGATCGAATCGAGTTTTCCGAGTTTTCCTCAACATCCATTTTTTAGGGTTTTTCATCCTCTTCCTCTCCAAAGCTTGAGGTAGGGATTTCTTAGAATTATATATATATATATATATATATATATTTCTACAAGTCTATGCTTATTTGGAGCTTTTCTTTGTATTTGAACTTATGATTTTGGGTTTACGTACTCTAAATGATTTTTAAAGTGGGTTTTCTCTATATTTTCCAAATCCTTAACGATGTGTTTGGTTGGGGGATTTAGAGAGGGATTTGGAAAAGGAAAGGGAAAAGGTGTGTGAAACTAGGTAAAATGTAGATATATTTTAGTCACATTTCACCTACCTTTTCTATTGCCCTTTCCAAATCCATCCTCAAATCTCCCAACCAAACACAATATAAGAGTATGAGCAATGTTGTCATGTGTATTTGTTGTTTGGGTAAGACCCTTTCAAAAATGGGGGAAAAAATCAAGTTTTAGTGAAACCCTAGAAATTGGGAATTGTGAAAAATGTTGAGATATTATGAAATTCATGATTTATAAAGTATTATGGTGAATAAATTGGAGAGGATTACCATGTTTGTATTAATGAGGGGAATTTTGGAAAGATAGGAAATGTTTAATTTTGGAAGTTTGATATATAGTATATCAATGAATTGGCTTGAAGTGACGAATTTGAAATGGTTGATTAATATGTGGAAGATGCACGTAAATGGTATTATTATTTACCTCTCGATAGATTTATTATATATGAGATTACCTTGTGAAGAGGTATGGAAATTTTTTATCACAATGGAAGATTGTGTGGTGGAAATTGAAATTGAAATTATTCAAGTACATTGTTACATATCGCATTGCCAATCCATTTCATTTGTTGTCTTTGATTTCGAATTGTAATTGAAAACTATTGTTTTGAGAAAGGAAATTGGGTTATGAAACAAGATCATATTGATTTGTTTTGAGGTAAATACATTGGAAAGTCTGGATAGAGGGTGTAATTTGTATTGGTTAAGTTGGCCTAAGTGTCCATGGTGAAAGATCGAAAACGCGCGCGGAGAAGGTACCACGTGCCTTCCGGTTAGCAACTGGTGAAGTAGGATTTGGTAGTGCCAGTTATGCCTACTTACAGACACCAACCTGGGGATTACCTGGGTCGTATTTATTGCCCTGTTGAATTATATTGAAATTATTAAATTGTTAAATTTTCAAAATTGCATTTTGCACAAAAGTTTCAAAAGATAAAGACATTGAATGTGGTTTGGCATATGCATTCATTCCATGAGAGTGTATAAAATGTATATACTTTGTTAAGGTTTTCCTACTAGGCTTTGTACTCACCCCTATGGGATTTTATGCAAGAAATAATGTGGTGATCCCGCCAAGTTAGAGGCATGGAGATATGTTTTGAGAGCATAAGGCTCTTTTCTTTTGTTGTAATTATTTTTTTGACAAGCCAAGGGCTTTATATGTATGTGTTTGAAACCACTTTTGTGTAACCGAGCTTAAGCCTTAGAATTTGTAGCCCTTGAGAGCATTAATTCATACTAAACTTCTTTGCTACATGCTATGGATTCATATTCTAGGAATGTTGAATATATAACCGCATATAGGGCATTCTTTTGTAAATCTCTTGAGGGTTAGCGAATTACAAATGTTGGAGATTTGATGAGGATGTTAATATTGTGATTTATTTACGTTTGCATGAAATAATGGAAGTTGGTGAATCTTTATTGTGTAAATTTTTGGGGCATGACAGTGGGAGCATTGCATTCATCTTGATAGAGAATGGATCATCCAGAATAAATACAGTGCAAGCACAACATTTTATTTATGAAAAAAAAAATTGGGCACCACTCTAGAAAAATTTCTAGGTCTTACAACTCAATAATAATACTTGCACTAATAGTTTTGTTATAGTAATTAATGGATCCTCATTTCTATTGGGGAATGGGAAAACTTGGGCTAGTGAAAACAGTTTTGTTATCATCTCATGCCATATATTTCGATGCAATCTATTAAATTTCAAAAGGTAACGAATGTTGCTATACGAGGATATCAATTTGGTGAATAATAAGGGTTTCTATATGACAATCACGAATTGCAACAATTTTAGTTGAATGCCTCAATATTATGTACCTAGAAATAGCCCGAATACATATGGCATCCATATTAGCCATTCTGATCAAGTTCGTGTATCTAACTCTGTCATTGGAATCGGTGATGACTACATTTCTTTTGGTGAATGTGAATATCTCTGGTATTACTTGTGGTCCAGGACATGATATCAAGTAAAATCATAAACAAAATAATCTCATCAATTCCGTATTCTCTTTCTAGTATATATATTTTCTAGATATGTTCTTGAATTGTTGTCTTTTGCCAACATTGGTAGCCTTGGAAAAAAGCCTGAAGAAAACAGTGTTAGCGGAATTTTTGTATCCAACTCTTCCTTGACAAATATAACAAATGGTGTGAGGATCAAAACCTTCCACAATTCACCTAAAATCCAAGCTTCCAACATCACTTTTGAAGACATAACCTGAAGGATGTTCAAAATCCCATCATTATCGATCAACATTATCGCTCTAAAAACACAACCAACTAGGGTAATAAATATATCTTAGCTATACACATCATGGAAAAGAAAAACAAGAAATATAGATAGTAATATATGTATACTTTTTAGCCAATTTTCATTAATTACTAACTATGTTATTAACTTGTATGGTTTAGGTATCTCTTGCGAAGATCAATGATGTTCACTATAGGAACATAAGGGATAGCTCGGTTTCAAATGTTGCAGTCACTCTTAATTGCAGTAGTTCGGTCCCTTGTGAAGGCATCGAATTAGTTGACATTGATATCATCCTTAGCTCCAACTGTTTAAAGAAGTTGTTGCCTCTTTCATCTTCATGCAGCTTTGCTAAACCAGTCTTCAAGGGTAAACAAAACTCACCAACTTGCGAATAAACTTTCTTATTTATTGATGATATCATTACCACAAAATTACAAAAATCGCTACTGCCACAATTTATTTCTTTATTTTTGTATAAATATTCTAGAAGTTTGGTATTTTCTTTCAATGGATTATATATACTATTATTTTATTTGCGTTTCTAAAAGTTGTTGCAGTGTACTAATTGATAAAGACAATTTGTTACAACATAGATTTTTCGAGATTTCGGCCTATTTTGGGAAGTTGGTAATAATCTGCTTTTCAGATTATTACCAACTTCCTCTCTCACAAAAAAGCTGCTTATACCAAAAAGCTGATTATAACTATGTTCCCAAAATAGCCCTTCATCATAAGGATAATTTCTAGGAAGAATTATTATTGCAATGTACTAATTGATAAGGATAATTTCTTAGGGAAATTTGGCTATAAACCCCCATTAGCTTCCTTTTCTTATTAAAATGACAAAATAATAATAATAATAATAATACTTTCAAAACCCCCCTCATAATTATAAAGTCTTGTATGAATGACAAAATTTGTTATTTAAATATTTTATCTGACCATTATACCCTCTCTATCTATCTCTTTCTTTTATAGCACGTTCGCGCGAGCGCGCGCGAACGCACACACACACACACACACACACACACACTCTCTCTCTCTCTCTCTCTCTCTCTCTCTCTCTCTCTCTCTTCACTATCTCTACCGTTGATGGTTGTTCATTGCCTCCACTATCTTTATTGTTGGCTGGCATCACTCATCCTCACCGTCGGTCGGTGACCACCATTTTTACCATCAAACCACCATTATCTCATATTCGATACCTACAGACTCAGATTTGAGATCAATAACTTCATATCTGAGATAAATGAACTCAAATTTGATAGAAAAATGAGAAAGTGAGAGATTGCAATGAAAAATCAAGAGTTTTTTGTTTGTTTGTTCATAGATCTAAAAGTAAAATTTGACTCTGGTTCATTCATTTAGTATACACTTTGCTTTTTGTAGCAATAAAATTTTACTCTAGTTAACGACATGCCAATCTTCTTAACGACAGTAAAATTTTACTTTGAATTATAATAAATTTTACTTTAAGACACACTGCAAGAATGGCTTTACAGGAGAGGGTTGCATCATGAATCACAGTAAAATTTTACTTTTCAAAGAAAAGCGAGCATCATGACAAGAAGAAAGAGAGATAAGGAGACAGAGTTTGAAAATAGAGCATCATGGGAATAAGAAGAAAAAGAAGAAGAAGAAGACGAGAGAGAGAGAGAGAACATAAATGGTGAGTGATACATACATACACACACATACATAGAGAACATGAACTGTTAACTGGAGGGAGAGAAAGTAAAGGATCTTAGATCTGAGGTTCACAAACCGCAAACTGTCATTTTCCAACACCGACGACGGTGAATGATCTCAGATCTAAAGTCGTGGATGCTACAAATGACGGTCGCGATGAAGAGAGTCAAGAAAGTGTTCCATGGGGAGTAACGGTGGCACCGGTGGAG
Source organism: Camellia japonica (assembly GCA_030407325.1). Taxonomy (NCBI): domain Eukaryota; kingdom Viridiplantae; phylum Streptophyta; class Magnoliopsida; order Ericales; family Theaceae; genus Camellia; species Camellia japonica. The sequence continues at coordinate 51,595,802 of JAPPVO010000016.1, forward strand.
AGCAACAGTGGTAAAGAGAGTGAGATAGAGATAAGAGATATTGAAATGAGAAAGAGTTTGCAGATCTTGTGTGTGTGTGTGTGTGAGGGTAGTATAGTAAAAGAAATAAATTTTAAAATATTAGGGGGTTTTGAAAGAATTTGTATAATTCTTGTCCTTTTGAAGGACAAATTAGATAGTGAGAGCTCTATCACCAAATCTCCCAATTTCTTATAACACAGATTTTTTTAGATTTCATCATAAGGATAATTTATAAAAAGAATTGTAATTAGTCCGTGACATTTTATTTTATTTAGGGTAAATTATAAATACACTTCTTGAGATTTGCTTAAAATATAAATTATCTTCCTATGGCTCTGAAAATTACAAATACATCCTTATAAGAATTTTTTATTTAATAAAATTGACAAAAAAAAATGAAATTTCCAATTACTCATATATAACAATAAAATTACCTGAATTGTTAATTAAAATAATAAAATTAACAAAAAAAAATGAAACTTTCGATTACTCTTATATATAACAATAAAATTATTTGAATTGTTAATTGAAATATATTTATGATATTATTAAAAATTATTAATTGATTTAATGATTGATTAATAAAAGAGAACTTTTATTATAAGACTAGAAACTTGAAGGGGGCAAATGTGATTTTTAGAATCACAAGGAACTGTTATACCCATAGTGGTGTGTGTGTAAATTAATTGTGTAAATAAAATAAACAACAAAATAAATTAATTCAGAAAATAATTTAAAAAATTAAATTCTGAATTAAATGTTTACAGAAATTAAAGTCGATGTTTGTGTTGTACACAATCTCCTTAAAGTAGATTTCGCCATCGCTCCGGTACTTCGAGTTTTACCAGCGTCTACTTCTTAGGATGCAACGACTAACACTTAAATTTGCAGCACCATAAATTCAAGTCTGGCGAACCAAAACTCTGTTGTAACTCGCTCTTTTTCTTCCTAAAATTAAATGCAAAACAGATGCAGAAACACAGAGAAGACCAAAGAAAGAAAGACGAAATTATGATGGAAAATCTGATGAAATGAATTGCTAGAAGCAGGCTTTATATAGGCAGAATAGTGGCTATTCCGAACAGGTGCCAACAGATAGACAACTGTTTGGACAAATTTCAACAGATGGAAAATCTGTTTGAACTGTTTAGATAGTTCCAGATCTGTCCGGAAAGGATTCAACAGGTTCAAACCTATTCGGGTGGGTTAGGAACTGTTTGGATGAAGGAACAAATTTTGGATCAATTTATTTTGAATTTTGATACCAAAATAAGAAAATAAATAAATAAATTACAAATGTTTTTGGCCCAAAAAAATAAGTATTGGGCAAGACAAGCCCAATCCAACCTCACACCACGCACCTGCACCCAAGCCTAGCCTGCCCGACCAACTGAACGGACGACGGCGGCGGCGCGCACGTGTGGTTTTTGTTTTGGGTCTAATGGGTCTAGCCCACTTCACTCATAACCTCACCCTTCCACAAACTTGGATACCCCTTGGGGCCCATTCCAAGTATCACCAGTTAAGGTATATAAATCCACTCAAATCCATAAGCCTTTCCAATGCGGGACAAACACATTTCACAAATGTGTAGGAAACCCACCTAAATCCATTTCCACAAACCCGAAAATGAGCATTGAATTCTCATTCATCTGGAAATAGTTTTGAGCAACCAAATACACTGTTTTATTCACTACGCGACATTAAATATGAACCCAATTAGAAACGTTAAAAATAACATTTGGGTCTCACCTTAATTAATGCTCAAAGTTAGCAAAAAATAAGGTTACACAAAAACCATTTTCCAACAATCCCCCACATGAATAGAATTCACAAGAACGGACATGCAACAAGATACAGACAAAGAAAGAGTACATTAAGAAAATACACCACATCGAGATAGGTGGCTTTTGATTTTGAACCTCCTCTAGTGAAAGCCTATCGGACTTACTGGCTAACCAGTGGGCACGATGCCTTCAACTGTTCAGCTGTTTGTGTAAGCCAAGATAATAGACTACACATAGTGTATCCGTAGACATAGTTTGGTTCTTACGGTTGTGTTCATTTTGGCCCTAAACAACACCTGGTAATTCATGAGTGCTCTTAGAGAATTTTGCCTTCTCAATTCTCACAGAACTGGCCCAGTTTACACTCATATAGGTGACTTCTTATTAAGAATATCCTGCTATACCCGACTTGGATGTCCAAGCTATAAGAATCATTAAAAGCAAAGCTTATCCTACTAACGTTGCAGGTATCACTCTTCTTATCATATAAATAGATAGGAGTAAACCTCCTTAGTGATACGTGAAGTCATCCATAATTTGGTTGTCCCTTTGAACCTAGATCCTGGGATCTCCAGTCAACTAGGTTAGGTTGCCATTATGGTGACTTTTAAGTAACAAGCTTTAATCTCATTCCCCTCGATAAATAATACACTTGCTCTCTGGCTAACCCTTTAGCCAATGGATCTGCAATATTCTTCTTTGACTTTACATATTCTATGGAAATTATTCCATGTGAGAGCAAATACCTAACAGTATTATGTCTTCACCAAATGTGTCGAGACTTACTGTTATACATATGATTTTGTGGCTGTCCTATTGCTGCTTCACTATCATAGTGAATGCATATAGCTGGCACAGGTTTAGGCCACATTGGAATGTCTTCTAAGAAATTACGAAGCCATTCTACTTTTTCTCTTGTTTTATCTAATGCAATAAACTCAGATTCCATTGTCAACCTTGCTATACATGTCTACTTGGAGGATTTTCAAGAGACTGCAGCACCTCCCAGGGTAAAGACATATCCACTAGTGGATTTTGAGTCTTTAGTATCCGATATCCAATTTGCATCACTGTACCCCTCGAGTACTACTACATATTTGGTATAATGAAGGCCATAATTATGGGTATGTCTTAGATACCTAGGTACCCTAATTATCGCTTTCCAATTATCGGACCCTGGATTACTTGTGTACCTACTCAATTTGATTATAGCATAGGCTATATCTGGCCTAGTGCAATTCATTAAGTACATCAAGCTTCCGATTATCCGAGAGTACTTTAATTGTGATATGCCTGCACCTGTATTTTTTGACAAATGAAAACTAATGTCAATTAGTGTTTTAGCAGGACGGTCGTCATGCTTTCCAAATTTCTCCAGAATCTTCCTAACATAGTGAGACTAAGATAAAGCATATCCTTCAGATGTTCTAGTAATTTTTATTCCTAAAATTACATCTGCTGCTCCCAGATCTTTCATGTCAAACTTTTTGTTTAACATTTTTTTTGTGAATTTAATCATGTCATTATTGCTTCCAATAATAAGCATGTCATCCATATAAAGACAAACTATGACATAGCCTCATAGCCTTTGTCTGTGTTTTTAACATAGACGCATTTGTCACATTCGTTTATCGTAAAACCATCCGAAAGCATAGCGTGATCAAATTTTTCATGCCATTGTTTCGGAGTTTGTTTTAATCCATAAAGGGATTTAACAAGTTTACAAACTTTTTTCTCTTGGCCGGGAACTTGAAACCCTTCCGGTTGTTCCATATATATTTCTTTATCTAACTCGCCGTTCAAAAAAGTTGTTTTAATATCCATTTGATGTATTTCCAGATTATACAAAGCTGAAATCACAATCAACATGTGAATAGATGTTATTCTTGTCACTGGTGAATAGGTGTCAAAATAATCAAGGCCTTCTTTCTGCCTAGGGGTGTGCGCGATGCGGTTCGGGTGGTTTGAGAGTAAAATTACAAACCGAATGGCGGGTTAGCGGATTGGCGGATTGACAAATTGCGGTTTGGGCGGTTTTTGGCGGATTGAAGAATATTCTAATTAATTATCATACATTTGCATAATATATAACACTAATTTGTATAATATTTTTTAGATATATAACACAAAGTAATTTTACATAATATGTTTCATATATATAATCACTAATTTGTAATAAATTTCATATTTTAAATCTTTTTCACACTCATTTTTACATTGATATTTCATCGAAAGTTAAAAAATTTATATGTATTAACTTTAGCGGAGCGGAGCGGTTCGGTTGGCGGATTATAAATTTTAAAGTTTAAACCGCGGTTAGAGGTTAGAGCGGTGCGGATTGATGCGGATCGGTGCGGCTTTAGCGGATTGGGCGGTATTTTGCACAGCTCTATTTCTGCCTGTATCCCTTAACAATAAGCCTAGCCTTGTATTTATCTATTGAACCATCTGCTTTCATTTTTCTTTTGAATATCCACTTATATCCAAGAGGTTTACACCCTGGTAGAAGATCCACCAGTTCCCAAGTATGATTTTGCAATATTGATTCAATTTCACTATTCACAGCCTCTCTCCACAATGGAACTTCAGGACTTGACATTGCTTCATTGAAGTTTTGAAGCTCATTTTCTAACAGGTATGTCAGAAAATCTGGACCAAATGATTTAGAGATCCTAGCTCTCTTGCTACGTCTAGGTTCATCTGATTCATTATCATTGTGGTCTTCACTACTACCTATAGTAGTATCAAAAGTTCTTTTATTTGAACTTTTCTCTTCAGTTTCCTAGCATGGAAAAATGTGTTCAAAAAACAATGCATTCCTAGACTCAATAATAGTGTTTACATGTATATCCGGATTTTTAGATCTATGAATTAAAAATCTATATGCACTACTATTATTTGCATAACCAATGAACACATAATCAATGGTCTTTGGTCTTATCTTAGTCGTTTTGGGACTAGAGACTGTCACTTCGAGGTAATTATAAGTAGGTCGTCAACCTTTCTATAATTCATAAGGTATTTGATTGAGTTTCTTGTGCGGTACCCTGTTAAGGATAAAGTTAGCAGACAAAATCGCCTCCCCCACAAGTTCTGAGGTAACCCTGAACTAATCAACATGGCATTTATCATCTCTTTAAGAGTTCGATTATTTCTTTCAGCAACTCCATTTCACTGAGGAGAATAGGGTGCAGTGGTTTGGTGAATGATACCATGTTCATAACAAAATTCTTCAAATGGTGCATCATACTCACCATCTCTGTCACTCATCACTATCTTAATAGTTCTGTCAAATTGATTTTTAACCTCAAGTTTATATTGCCTAAAAGCTTCTACAGCTTCATCTTTACTTCTCAATAAGTAAACATAGCAATACTGAGTGCAATCATCAATAAAAGTAATAAAGTACTTCTTACCTCCTCTAGTTTGAATAAATTTTAAATCACAGATATCTATATGAATTAAACTTAGAGGTTCAGTACTTCTTTTTAACTTTATTAAATGATGCCTTAGTGAGTTTTGCCTCAACACAAATCTCACATTTATGATTAGGATCAAATTCTAAGTTTGGTAAACATTCTAAAGTAACAAGTCTACGCAAAGAATTAAAATTAACATGTCCTAATCTACCATGCCACAAAAAAGAAGACTCAGCAATATAAACAGAAGATATGTTCTTATTATTAAAAGCCAAATTAGGTACAACAGTTATTACATTAAGCTTAAAAAATCCATCACTTATGTAACCTTACTTCACATACATTCCACTCTTGGAGAGTATAACTTTATTAGATTCAAAAACTAATTTAAACCCATTCTTGATCAACAATGACTCAGAAATCAAATTCTTGTAAATCTCTGGCACATGGAGTACATTGTTAAGAGTGAGTTCTTTCCCTGAGGTCATTTTCAGCACGATCTTTCCTTGTCCTTCTACAATTGATGTAGAGGAGTTTCCTATAAAAAGTTGTTCCCAACTTTCCATTACGTTGTAGGTTGTGAACATCTTCTCATCTGCACAGATATGGCGGGTTGCTCCAGTATCCACCCACCACTCCTTGGGATTGCCCACCAAGTTTGCTTCAGAGACTACTATAGCAAGATTGATGTCTACCACTCCATCGAAAAGATAAAATCCTCGGCTATGTTGGCTTGTTCTGGCTTTTTGCTCGAACTCCCTCCGTCCTTGTGAATGTGACAATCCTTAGCACGATGCCCATCCTTGTCGCATACAAAACACTTGCCTTTGAACCTCTTGTTGAACCCATTGTTAATCCCTTTATTGATCTTACTAGTGGATCCTTGTTTGGGACATTGCCATCATGCTTTCGCTTCTTGTTGTTGAACTTTAACCCTTGTTCATGTTCCACAACATTTGCTATAGCCCGCATGACATGGTTTCTTAACTTCTTGTCGGAACCACGATTGTCCTCCTCAATCCTGAGTCATACAATCAGTTCCTCCAATTTCATCTCATTACGCTTATGCTTCAGATAATTCTTGAATTCTTTCTAGGATGGTGGCAATTTTTCAATGATTGCTGCTACTTGGAAAGATTCACTAAGAGTCATCCCTTCCGCATGTATGTTATGGAGAATTAATTGAAGATCTTGAACCTAGCTAATAACCATCTTGGAATCCATCATTTTAAAATCTAGAAAACGACCGACAACAAATTTCTTTGTATCGGCGTCCTCTGTTTTATACTTATGATCTAGAGATTCTCATAATTATTTAGCAGTGCTTTTAACACTATACACATTGTATAGTGTATTGTCCAACCCATTGAGGATACAATTCCGACACAGAAAATCACCATGTTTCCATGCATCGATTGCGGCAATCACTTGCCGGTCAATTTCTCCCTCATTTACCGCTGGTGCCTTTTCATGAGTGAAGTGAGCCAAATTCAATGTCGTAAGATAAAACATTATTTTTTGTTGCCATCTTTTAAAATCATTGCCATTGAATTTTTCTAGCTTCTCCCCATGATTTACTGGTACTGCCAAAGTCATCACTGGCATAATAGGTATGGGGGTCGGTGTAATAACAGTCTCAGTACTGTTAGTTGTCATATTTCTGACGAAATAAAAAATATACCAATCACAATTTTATACAAAAAAGAATTTACACAAAATATACAGAATAATATTTTGTAACAAAATTTCAATGATAAATAGTATATTACTACTATGTTATTAAAGAAATCATTAAACAACATATTACTACTATTTAAGAAATTAAACAGTATATGACTACTATTTAATTTTCCGAAACAAAATATTTGTCTGTCTTACACAAATAAATTAAAAATATAAATCTACTTTAAGATTGTTACACCCACAGTGGTGTGTGTGTAAATTAATTGTGTAAATAAAATAAACAACAAAATAAATTAATTCAGAAAATAATTTAAAAAATTAAATTCTGAATTAAATGCTTACAGAAATTAAAGTTGAGGCTTGTGTTGGATACAATCTCCTTAAAGTAGATTTCGCCCTCGCTCCGGTGCTTCAAGTTTTATCGGTGTCTACTTCCCAAGATGCAACGACTAACATTTAGGCCAAGTTTGGCATTCTCAAGAAAATCCAAAAAGTCAAAAAAGTCACTAAAAAAGTAAAAAAGTTCATGCTATTTACCTCTTTTGGAGGGAAATCTCTCAATTGAAAAAAAAAAAAAAAAAAAAAAACAAAGCTGCACAGGTACGGTGCAGCCACACATCCCAGTTAAAAAGTTACGTGGCACAGTGTAGCCACACATGCCATTAAAAAATAAATAAATAAATAAAATTTGAAAAGAGACATAAAGTGTACTGCCAGTATTGCACTCTCTTGTCAACGAGGGCAATTTCGTAATTTTACAATTTTATACAATATTTTAATACACATTTTTTCATAAAAAGTCAAAAAGTTAACCCAAACATCCATATTTTTTGTCTCAATTTTTTAGTCCAAAAAGACAAAAAGTGCACTTATTTAGGACACCCCAAACAACCCCTTAAATTTGCAGCACTACAGATTCAAGTCTAGCGAACCAAAACTCTGTTGTAACTTTCTCTTTTTCTTCCTAAAATTAAATGCAAAACATATGTAGAAACACAGAGAAGACCAGAGAAAGAATGACGAAATTATGATAGGAAATCTGATGAAATGAATTGCTAGAAGCAGGCTTTATATAGGCAAAATGGTGGCTGTTCCGAATAGGTGACAACAGATAGGTGACTGTTTGGATAGATTGCAACAGATAGAAAATTTGTTTGAACTGTTTGAATAGTTCCAGATCTGTCTGAGAAGGATTCAACATGTTCAAACCTGTTCGAGTGGGTTAGGAACTGTTCGGGTGGGTTAGGAACTGTTTGGATAAAGGAAAAAATTTTGGACCAATTTATTTTGAATTTTGAAACCAAAATAATAATTAAAATAATAAATAAATTACAAATGTTTTTGGCTCAAAAAGATAAATATTGGGTCAGACAAGCCCAACCTCACACCATGCACCTGCGCCCAAGCCTAGCCTGCCCGGATGGATGGCAACGGCGGTGCGCGCATGTGATTTTTGTTTTGGGTCTAATGGGTCTAGCCCACTTCACCCATAACCTCACCCTTCCACAAACTTGGGTACCCCTTGGGGCCCATCCCAAGTATTCCAAGCTAAGGTATATAAACTCACTCAAATCCATAAGCCTTTCTAATATAGGACAAGCACATTTCACAAATATGTAGGAAACCCACCTAAATCTATTTCCACGAACCCGAAAATGTGCATTGAATTCTCATTCATTCGGAAATGGCTTTGAGCAACCAAATACAAGGTTTTATTCACTACGCGGCATCAAACATGAACCCAATTAGAAACGTTAAAAATAACGCTTGGGTCCCACATTAATTAATACTCAAAGTTAGCAAAAAATAAAGTTATACAAAAGCCATTTTCCAATAGGAACAATTCGTATTTTAAGCAAATTTTAGAGAGTGTATTAATAATTTATCCTTTTATTTATAAAAAATAAAATTGAATTATGAAATTATTTTACCTAAACATCAATATTATGCATTAATTTTTGTTATGTTGAAGATATTGTTGGCCACCCATTTTGTGACAACCCTGACCTATGATTAGCTTTAATTCATGTTTAAGCATGATAAGTAAATGATTAAGGCCTCGTTTGGGGAGTGGCTATTTTAGCCAAAAAGCCAAAAAGCCAACTAAAACTAGTCACATCACCTCTCTACTTTTCTGCACATCTTTTCGTAAAAAGCCAAAAAGTTACTAAAATAGCCTGTTCCCAAACGAGGCCTAAGATGAAATCCCAAATTGATTATGTGAGTGTGTTGTTTTAATTGCATTTCTATCTGTTTGATATAGAACGATCTGTTCACGTTTTAATTTCGAGTTGCGAATTGAAAGCCTTATCGGCGACCGATTCGGAAATTGACTTGTGTTATATGCTAATTAGGAATTATATGATTTTATAGTAGGTCTAATTGAAATTTGATTTAGAACAATTAGCTTAGAATAAATCATGTTAAATTACTTTAGCTTGTGAGTTATTTATACATTTGCCACTGGTGGGCCTTTACAAGGCCATTTGTTTGATTTCACATATGTTGACACACCATTCATGTTCCACCTCCTTGAACAAAACGTGAGTGAGAAGAGAGTAGGAAGAAAGTTGAATTCAACAAGAGAATTGCTTGGGATTTAGAAGAAATTGAGAGAAAATTGCATAATTGAGCTACCATACTTGGAAATTCAAGGTTAAGGTAGGTATTCACCCTTTTTAATTGTGAAATAGAGTTGCCTAATGCATGATTTCAAAGAAATGAGGAACTAAAGTCAAGAAATAGCCTAAAAAGTAGATTTGAGAAGTAATTCATGCATGCATGTCCATATCATGGGGTTTTGATGTTGTTTTCATGAAAATTTTCACATGCATGTTCATATTATGGCTACACTCTAAAAATACACCATGTCTTTGAGTTGAATATTGCATTTGATCATGTGCTAGAAGCTATGAATTCAAGTAGATGCATGCATGGCATAATTGCACCATGTCCTTCCTTTTCAAGTTGAAATTGAGTACAATTGGCACACTTTTGGGCTTTGATTTTATGAAATGATCCTTAAATCATGATGTGTTATGAGTTTCTAAGTGTTTTCCAGAATTTTGGCCCAAGAGGATGAGTTTTACAACGTTGATTTCATGTTTTGAAGTTTGGGAGCAAATCTGGAAAACCCAGAATTTGGCTTCCTCGCTCGAGCGAAGGATTTCACGCTCGAGCGACCACCTTTGTTTTTAGACTTTCGCTCGAGCGATGGAATGCTGGCTCGAGTGTAAATTGCAAGCTCTCAGGATTTTTGCACGTGCAAAAGTACGCTCGAGCGACAAGACTTGCGCTTGAGCAAAGAATTGTGTCTCACGCTCGAGCGAGCATTGAGCGAGCATCGAGCGGAGATTTTCAGCAACCAGTACTTTTCACATTTTTACAGATCGCTCGAGCAAAGGAGTCTACACTCGATCGACCAAGCACATTCTGTATGTCCACTCGAGCGAAGAAAGCCATGCTCGAGCGAGACCCCTGTTTTCAGCAAGTTTTGAAAAATATTTTTAAGTACATTTTTGCATCCTCATTCCATCCTAAGCATTCTTAGGCCATGTTTAAGGCATCATAATGAGGATGATGATTTAGAACCACACCAAAACAAGCAAGGGGCTAAGTTATTAATTTCGGGTGTGTAATTTAATGTGTGTTCGTTCTGTAACTGTGTAGGTTTGGCACCCAAGGACGCTGATTAGCCTGCCTATAGCCCAGTAATCTGTGAGTAACAATGTTGTAAAGCTATGTTTAATTATAATTATTTTCTGAACGATTAACTGTACTGTTTTCTGAAATGATATTGTTTACCGAATGAATGTTTGTCCTATTTTATGAACTGTACTCGTGGCATCCATAGCAACTGACTGTTACTGTTACTGTTACTGCTACTGCTACTGTTACTGTTTACAAAGATCTCTGTCAGTTCCTATCCTTGGAACTACTATTACTGTATTGATGGCCATCAACTGACTGTTCGGTCTATTTAGACCTACTGTACTGTTCTGCTGTTGGATGTACCACGTATGACTGCTATGGTTTCCAACCAAATGTTATGACTTGAAATATGAGTCAGTGATTGAATAACTGATTTACTGATGCAAATGACTGTTTCAATTACCGAAAGGACATTCATTCTTAACCTCTTTACACATTTGTTATTCACTGGGCTTTAGCTCACAGTTTATATATATATGTAGGTAGCCAAGCACTGGACCAAAGCTAAAGGCACCGACTTAAGCTCCCGTTTTGTCAAGCCAGCCATTGTGCCTCATGTCGAGGTTCTGAACCTGAACGAGTCAAGGTTGTTTTAAGGTGTTTCATATTCACCCTTTTTGTCTCTGTTAATGTAATGAATGTTTAAGACTTTGACTGTACAGTTATGATGAGGGGATTAGGCCTCTAACCTGTATGCTACTTTGTACATGTATTTTTGGTATATGACTATGAATGTGGTCTTGTCCATTAAAGTCTTTTCCCATTCAGGTTTTCATAGCACATTGGATATCTTTTTATTACTGATTGGCTTCTGCCAGCCCCTTTATACTGTATTATTGTCATTACTGTTAAGCAAGCCTTTGGTAATCACGGATTACTAGCCGGTTACGATGCTAAACCTTTAGGGGCAGGTTTGAGTCGTGACACATTTTATCCCAAAATCTAACAGCTAAAAAGAAAATATAAATGTAAAAAATATTTTTGCCTAACCAAACAGAGCATAAATAAAATAAAGACCTTATTTGGGATGTAATGATTTTAGTCGAAAAAAATTAAAAAGTTACTACAAATTGTGAAATTATTCTCAGAGAGATTTATTTATAAATCTCATTTAGATAACTTATAACTCAATAAGTCCATAAAGTTTTCTTGTATTCCACAGAATCCCATATATTTAGACTTGTATCCTAAAAGGTCATTTTTTCCTTATTTATAATATTTTTTAGACTATTATACATTTTGTTCTATTTTTGATAGTAAGTATTATACACAATTGTAATCTTCATGTTTCTTTTTCTGTTTTGGCAGTTTAGTGATCACCAATTATGAAGAAATTAGTGGGATAAATTTCTTTAAAAACTATGGTCTATTTTGGAAAGTGGCCTTTTTTTTTTTTTAGCTTGTTGGCTTATTATGAAAAAAATGTGCAAAAAAATAGAGAAGTAATGCAACCCAAATAAGTCAATAAGTTGGATTTTTTTTTTTTTTTTGCCTTTCCAAAAGAGGCCTAAATATATATTATTAAACTATAATATTGATAAGAAAACATGGTTGAAAAAGAATCTTGCAGCATAAAGAAGTTTCCTCTCGTACTCGCTCTCGCTCTCATGTTCTCTCTTTCTCTCTTTAACTTTCCTGTTTGAGAATTGGAGAAATCACAACAAAAACCTAGAATTGGGTGATGATCATCAAATAAATAAACAAAACAAAACAAATCCAAACAGGAACGCCATGAGAGCTCATCATCATCATTCTTTCATTGATGTGGTTCAAAACTCTATATTCTTCCATTGTTATGGTTTGAAACTTTGTGTTTTTTATTGTGGTAGTTCGAAACTCTGTTTTCTTCCGTTCAAATATCGTTAGGGTAAGGTTTGCACCGTTTTTGGTTTGCTACTGCATAGAGGTATACATTTGGTAAGAATGTATGTTCAGAATTGTTCAATAATTTATTAAAGTTATATTTGAATTTTTATTTCGAGATGGATTGATATAGTATTATGCATCCGTGCATGTGTATACTTATTGGTTGGGTAATTTTGTAAATGGGAACATTCATATCCACTGAAGTCATTATTGTTGTGGATTATCAGATTTTAATGTTTTGCATTTGGTGATGTGAACTTCAACATTAGAAACATGTGATGGTCGCATGATGTCTAATGTAGACTGATGATTGCATAGTGTAAATGTTCACATATCAATGATTTTTGTATGAGTTTTTATGATTTTTATATGATTATTAAATGGTGTCAAAGTTCACATTGGTGTTATGATCATCACATGATTAATCAATGTTAATATTAACCATACAAGCATAAGCAACAATGTGATATTTTGGTCATAACATATTGTGCATCTTAATAATACAACATAGAAATGTGAATTTTTTTGTGCGGTCATTTGCACACCAAATTTTTTTTATTTAAAACCAAGTAAAAACAACTACTCCGTAGAATAACGGTTAAGACCAAGTATCGATCCACATGGACTAATATGAATAATTTAATTTAGAAATTTAAGATAAAGTGTTGTGAATTTTTGGAATGAAAATTAAATTACCAAAATAAGCAATTAATTAAACAAGATAAAATAAATATCTTAAGATTTCAAATTCACCACTAACCTTATAATTTGGAGTAATTGTACTCAGTCCTTAGAGAATCATTGATTCCTCAAGAGGATTTGTATATCAAAACCAAAAAGTCATAAATCATCTTCACTTAACACGGATCATTACCACTAAACTAAATTAAACTACGGTTAATGCACAATCTGTCTCATTAGGTTAGGTATGATTTGTCTAATAATTCTAATATACAGAAGTGAAAACCATTGTATAACATGATTTGAAGAAAATATTCAAAAAAATCAAAGAATTATACAACTATATCCAAATCAAATTAAAACTAAAAATACTAATATAACTTACTCAAATTATTTAGTTAGGATCTCGTCTCTATCCTGAAACAATAAAATTATTTCCTAACACCTATTCCAATATTTACAAAAATACACACTCTTACTCTTGGCCTTTGCCCGAAGCTGGAGCTCTCCCGCAAGCTCTGCTCCCCCCTCCCCCCATCCGAAGCTCCTCAATTTAGAGGAGAATTGAAAACCTGCCAAGCAAATGAATGGAAAAGTGAGTTGGGCCACCTTCTCTCTCTTTTCCTTCTTTCATTTTCCTTTTCATTTGTGTGGCAAACATCAGCCTTTTCTAACAATTCCTATTCTCTTTCCTCTTCTTTTTCTCTCCCTTTTCTTTTCTTTGCTTCCACCGAGCTCTGCTTTTCTAGACTTAACCTGCAATCAAACAAACATATAAATATAATTATATAACATTTTATTATATATGTACATATATAAATGAAGATACTGGATGACGGCGGGAAAGATTCTTCCACCGAAACTTTATTTATTTATTATTTTAAATTACATTATAATATAATATAATATCAAAATATATTATTTATAATGATTTAGGTATAAACTCTCAAAATATGTGTAAATACATAAAATTATGTTGGGTATACCTCTTTATTGGAGTATGAGACCCAATTGATTTGTTAAAGAATTTTAATTTGGCTTGGTTTAGGTATAATATATTTTTATATATTATATTTGTGGAGACTCAATTCAATTTAGATACTATTAGGATTTGATTACAAAATCTAAAATTTAATAATATATATATCTAATATATATATTATTTTTGTTCTACACACAAAAAGTGGACCGTGCGACTGCCCTATCATTTGGTATCCTTTTCTGAAGGTGAGCACCCAACTTTTATGATCATTGTGACAAGCACGGCTATGCGGTTTTGATTCGGTGGTGGTGTGTTTTCGGTTGATATTTGGTGATACTGATTTGGATTATTATTTTGGGCCTTCTACAACTCTGGTTCTGAAGATTTTTGTTCATCTATTTGGTAAGGTCTTTCCTTTTGTTTATTTGTGATTATTTGGAATTCACCTAAGGGTGGTTTTGTGAGACCATTAGTGTCTCGTTTGTAATCGTTTGGAACTTATTTGGTTGATAGTGGAATCGGATTTCGATCTCGTGGACGTACCTCACATTGAGGGAACCACGTAAAAATTCTTGTGTTGCCTTTGATTTAATTTTTCCGCATTAGTTTTTATTTCCATTGATTGATTTACTTGTGGGGAATCTTCGATTTTCCCTAACAACTGGTATCAGAGCATACGTTTTATTTGGATTTATTTATTTGTGTAAATCAATTGAGGGGAATGTGAGTCGTATGTCTAGCTTCAATGGAAGTAATTGGGTAACTTGGAAAACTAAAATGGAGGACCTATTATTTTGTAAAGATTTGTATGGACCCATTAAGGGTGATAGTGGCAAACCCGAGGGTATGAAAGATGATGAATGAAATAGGCTTAATCGAAAAGCCGTTGGTGTTATCCGTCAATGGATTGATGACAGTATGTTTCATCATGTTGCTACTGAAACTTCGGCACATGATTTATGAAAAAAATTAGAGGGCCTTTATGATAGAAAATCAGCCACAAATAAAGCTTTTCTATTTCGTAAGTTGGTTAATTTAAAATATAAAGAGGGCGGGCCTATACCGGAACATCTGAATGAAATAAAGAATATTGTTAACCAACTTGCTTCTATAAAAATTATTTTTGATGATGAGTTGCAAGCTTTGATGCTACTTAGTTCTTTGCCCGAAAGTTGGGAGACTTTGGTTGTGACAGTTAGTAATTCAGCACCCGATGGAATTGTCACAATGGGTCAAGTCACTAGTAGCTTGTTGAATGAAGAAACTAGAAGAAAATCAGCGGGTTCCTCTCATTGGAAAGCATTCGTTGTGAGAGGCTGAAGCAAAATAAGGGGGAGGAATAAGACTCCTCATGGTCGTGATCAAAGCCGTGACAAATCAAAAGATGGTTCTTTTTCAAAGAAAGACATTGAGTGCTATTATTGCCATGAGAAAGGGCACATAAAGCGGGAATGCCGAAAGCTCAAGAATAAGGAGAAAAGGCGTGACAAAAGTGTGGATAAGAAGTAAGAAGACACAACGGCAGTTACTACCGATGATCTCATGGTTGTTTGTAAAAGATGATTGTATCAATTTTGTAGGCCAAGAGAGTAATTGGGTGATTGATTCCGGTACTTCTTTTCATGTGACTTCTCGAGTTGATTTCTTCACTACCTACACCGAAGGAGATTATGGTTTTGTTCGAATGGGTAATGAAGGTTTGTCCAAGATTATTGGCATGGGTGATGTTTGCTTAGAAACAAATTTGGGCTGCAAGTTGTTACTTAAAGATGTGAGGCATGTTCTCGACATTCGCCTCAATTTGATCTCTACTGGGAAGCTAGATGATGAAGGCTTCAACAACAAATTTGGTGATGGAATATGGAAGCTTACAAATGGTTCTTTGGTGGTGGCTAAGTGCAAGAAGACTCATACACTTTACTCAATGCAAGGAAAAATTTGTAAAGGTGTTGTCAATGCACTTGAAGATAATACTTCTACCGAATTGTGGCACAAGCGGCTTGGCCATATGAGTGAAAAGGGGCTACAAGTTTTGTTCAAGAAAGAGCTTCTACCCGGTTTCAAAGGTACACATCTTAAAACTTGTGTTCATTATTTGGTGGGTAAACAACATAGAGTTTCTTTTCATAAAAATGTTGCTTCTAAAAAGGAAAATGTTTTGGAGTTGATTCATTCGGATGTTTGTGGTCCTTTAAAAGTTAGAACACATGGTGGTGCACTTTATTTTGTTACTTTCATTGATGATTATTCAAGGAAAGTTTGGGCTTTTTTACTAAAAACTAAAGATCAAGTTCTAGAAGTATTTAAGCATTTTCAGGCCATGGTTGAAAGAGAAACATGACAGAAATTGAAGTGCATCCGATCAGATAATGGTGGTGAATACATTGGGCCATTTGATGAGTATTGTCGTAGCCAAGGTATTCGGCACCAAAAGACAGTTAAGAAGACTCCTCAACAAAATGGCGTTGCCGAGAGGATGAACCGCACCATTGTGGAAAGAACAAGGTGTTTGCTTTCACAAGCTAAATTGCCAAGATCCTTTTAGGGTGAGGCAATGAAGACAGCGGTTGATGTGATCAATTTGTCTCCTTGCTATTCTTTGAATGGTGATGTTCCTGAAAGAATTTGGACTAGTAAAGATGTATCTTATGAGCACTTGAGAGTGTTTGGTTGCCGAGCTTTTGTTCACATTCCAAAGGATGAGAGGTCCAAGCTTGATAGTAAGTCAAGACAATGCATTTTTCTTGGCTATGGGCGTAATGAATTCGGGTATAGATTGTGGGATCCGGTCGACAATAAAATCATTCGAAGCCGTGATGTTGTGTTTCTTGAAGACCAAACAATTGAAGACTTTGGCAAAGGTGATCAACCGGAGCCAAAAACTAGTGATCTCATTGACATGGATCCATCTCCTTCATCTTCAGTTGATGATGAAAATGGGGGAGATATGCAGCCACCTATTGAAGATGTGGAGGATGATGCTAATCCTAATGAAGTTGAGCCAGAAATTGAGGAAGAGCATCCAACTCAAGAACCGCCACACAACTTAAGTTGAGGAAATCTACAAGGGACCGACAACCTTCAAGAAAGTATCCTCCCAATGAATTTTTGTTGATTTCCGATCAAGGGAAGCCTGAGAGCTACCAAGAAGCAATTGAGCCTGCAAAGAAAGGTGATTGGAAAAAGGCCATGGACGAAGAGATGAATTCCTTGCTTGAAAACCAGACTTATGATTTAGTGAAGTTGCCTAAATGGAGGAAAATTATGAAAAATAAGTGGGTTTTCAAATTGAAGAATGATGGCAAGAATCTGAGGTACAAGGCACGTCTTGTTGTGAAAGGCTTTGAGCAAAAGAAATGTATTGACTTTGACAAGATTTTCTCACCGGTTGTAAAGATGTCTTCTATTCGGGTTGTACTTGGCATGGCTGCAAGTATGAACCTTGAAGTTGAGCAACTTGATGTGAAGACCGCATTTCTTCATAGTGATCTTGAAGAAGAAATTTACATGGAGCAACCGGAAGGTTTTGTGGAAAAAGGGAAAGAGAAATTTGTTTGCAAATTGAAGAAAAGTTTGTATGGTCTCAAGCAAGCCCCGCGGCAATGGTACAAAAAATTTGACTCTTTCATGATGAATAATGGTTTTTCTAAAACCACTTCAGACCATTGTGTGTTTGTGAAAAATTTTCCGGATGGCAAATTTATTATTCTTTTGCTTTATGTTGATGATATGTTAATTGTGGGTCAATATTCTACCATGATTAACAGGTTGAAATTGGAGTTGAGCAAGTCTTTTGCTATGAAAGATTTGGGACCGGCAAAGCAAATACTTGGTATGAAAATTATTCGTGATCGCAAAGAGGGGCTGATTTGGTTGTCTTAAGAAAGCTACATTGAGAAAGTTCTTGAGAGGTTCAACATGAATAAAGCAAAGCTGGTTGGTTGTCCACTTGCGGATCACTTCAAACTTAGTTCAAATCAATGTCCTACAAGTGAGAAAGACAAGGAAGAGATGCTGAAAGTTCCTTATGCTTCAGCAATTGGTTCTTTGATGTATGCCATGGTTTGTACAAGGCCGGATATTGCTCACGCCGTTGGTGTGGTGAGTCGGTTTCTCTCTAATCCGGGTAAAGAACATTGGGCAGCGGTAAAATGGATTTTAAGGTATCTTCGAGGGACTTCGAAGGTATGTTTGTGTTTTGGGGATGGTAAGCCGATGCTTGATGGGCTCACAGATTCTGACATGGCCGGTGATATTGATTCTAGGAAATCTACTTCGGGGTATTTGATGACTTTTGCAGGGGGAGCTGTGGCATGGCAATCTAAATTACAAAAATGTATTGCTCTCTCAACTACCAAAGCTGAATTTATTGCTATTACAGAAGCTTGCAAAGAAGAGTTATGGTTGAAGAAATTTTTGCAAGAGTTGGGTTTGAAGTAAGAAAAGTATTTGCTTTATTGTGATAGTCAAAGTGCTATTCACTTGAGCAAAAATTCTACTTTTCATTCGAGATCGAAATACATTGATGTGAGATACCATTGGATTCGTAATGTGTTAGATTCGAAATTGTTACAACTCGAAAAGGTTCACACAGATGATAATATTTCGAATATGTTGACAAAGACTTTGTCGAGGGACAAACATTCAAAGTGTCGAATTTTGGCGGGTATGGTTGATATCTCCACCTAAGTCGGTAGGAGGAGAATTGTTGGGTATACCTCCTTATTGGAGTGTGGGACCCAATTGGTTTGTTAAAGAATTTTAATTTAGCTTGGTTTAGTTATAATATATTTTTATATATTATATTTGTGGAGACCCAATTCAATTTGGATACAATTAGGGTTTGATTACAAAATCCAAGATTTAATAATATATATATCTAATATATATATTATTTTTGTTCTACACACAAAAAGTGGACCGTGCGGCTGCCCTGTTATTTGGTATCCTTTTCTGAAGGTGAGCACCCAACTTTTATGATCATTGTAACAAGCACGGCTATGCGGTTTTGCTTCGGTGGTGGTGTGTTTTCGGTTGATATTTGGTGACACTGATTTGGATTATTATTTTGGGTCTTCTACAACTCTGGTTCTGAAGATTTTTGTTCATCTATTTGGTGAGGTCTTTCCTCTTGTTTATTTGTGATTATTTGGAATTCACCTAAGGGTGGTTTTGTGAGACCATTAGTGTCTCGTTTGTAATCATTTGGAACTTATTTTGTTGATAGTGAAATCGGATTTCGATCCCGTGGACGTACCTCACATTAAGGGAACCACGTAAAAATTCTTGTGTTGCCTTTGATTTAATTTTTCCGCATTAGTTTTTATTTCTATTGATTGATTTACTTGTGGGGAATCTTCGATATTCCCTAACAAATTACACAAAATTATAAAATAATATAAATAAATAAACTAATAAAGTGTATGTTAATAGGTTAACTGTGTAATATTTAGACACCGATAACATTATATTTATCACAATGCATCAATAGTTATATGTACATAATAACAAACCACTACTAACCATGTGAATGTTTACAGTATCTTTATAATACCAAAATAACATGATAACATCAACAATGTATTACTCACAAATCACAATTAATGTTAATATTCATATTAAAAAATAATCATACTAGCATAAAAATGTGAATGTTTACCATGTATGGTTGGATATTATTTACCAGCATACATTTGTAATATGAAAATTTATATCAATATTTAGGCCTTGTTTGGCAAATGATGATTTTAGCTAAAAAGTCAAAAAGTTATTAAAAAAATCAAAAAGTTAACAATTTATATCAAAAAGTCAAAAATTCTCTTTTTTCTCTATTTTTTGCACATTTTTTCGTAAAAAAATAAAAAGTCATCCCAAACATAGTAATTTTTTTACCTTATATTTTAGCAAAAAAGTCAAAAAGTTACTAAAATAGTCTGTTCCCAAATGAGGCCTTAGTAAGGGAAACGATTTAGGGTTTAGAAATGTGAGAGATTTTTGTTCTGGAATAAGGCAGAGATTTTCTTCCTAGAATGAGAGAGAGATTTTTTTTCATGAAATAAAGTAAAGATTTTCTTTCTAAAATGAGGTGAAATTTTTTTCATAAAATAAGAGAGATATTTTCTCTATGTAATGAGAGATTGTTGTTATTTTTTTATTGTTTTAGGGTAAATTACAAATACACTTCTGATGTTTGATTAAAATACAAATCGTCCCTGTGATTTTAGAAACTACATTTCACCCTCTGAGATTTTTAATTTCATATCAAATCGCCCATTTTATTAATAAATCATCAAGTCAATTAACAGTTTTAATGATGTTAGAAATATGTTTCAATTAATAATTTAGGTAATTTTATTATTATATAGGAGAGCAATTATAAATTTTATTTTTTTAGTTAATTTTGTTAAATAAAATTACTAACAAGAAGGTATTTGTAATTTTCAAACTATAAAAAGCAATTTAGTGTGTTTGGTTTGAGTTTTCTGGATTAAGTTTTTTGAAAACTAAGTTTTTTGGGTTTCGTATTTTTTTGTTTTTAGTGAATATTTTTAAAATTTTAAACATTTTTTTACTTTTTAGATGCACCGTACTTAAATTTATTTAAAAAGTAAAAAATTTGTAAAAAAATATTTTTATAAATTAATAAATACATAAAAATACAAAAAAAATTACTGAATTCTTGTATTTTTTTTTATATTTTTGGCATTTAGTGAATTTTTAAAAGATTTTTTTTACAATTTTTTTACTTTTTAAGTGTATTTATGTTAGGTATGTTTAAAAAGTAAAAAAATTACTTAAAATATTTAAAAAATTCAGTAAAAACAAAAAAATATCGAAAATAAGAAAATAAAATTTTCTGAAAAATATTTTTTAAAAAAATAAAAACAAACAATTTATACTTTAAAAAAATCTCAAAAAATATATTTATAATTTACTCTCATTTTTAAAATGAAAACATAAACAAAAAGTTAAAAGAGTGATTTCATCGTATTAGGCCAAGTTTGGGAAGACTAAATAAGGGCACTTTTTGACTTTTCTTGTATTATGTGTAAAAAAAATAGAGAGAAAATGTTAATTGATGTGACCCAAAAAAAATAAAAAGATGAAATAAATGTACTTTTTTAATTTAGCCACTAAATAAGTGCACTTTTTGTCTTTTTGGACAAAAAAAGTGAGGTTGAAAATATGAATATTTGGGTTAACTTTTTGACTTTTTATGAAAAAATATGTAATAAAAAATTGTGAAAATTAATTTTTAAAGAAAAATTTGAATTGAAAATTATGCAACCGTAATTGTTAATTTTTGATAAATAATATTAATTTTTTAACTTTTTAAATAATTTTTTGACTTTTTGAATTATTTGGGAGTACCTTACCCTAAAACAAGACGCAAAACATAACAAGTAAGAACACGAGTTTCTGGAAAAACGGCTCCTCTCTTTATTTTGATTCGAGAATTGATTATTTTAATTTTTTTTTTTAAAAGAGTATAAAATTTAATAAAAAATAAAATAAAATTGAAGAGGTAGAAAAGGAGCCGTTAACCGTCCCTCAACTACATCAATAATAATTTTCGGAGATCCTTTTTGTGGAATGGATATCTCTCAGCTTCTGGTTCGTTTCCATTCTTGAAGGCAGTTTTTCAACCATCTCAATCCCAATCCAATCCAATCAAATCCATCTAATCTGCAAATTCTCGCGCCTCCTCGTCACAAAAACCCCTAATTTGGGATTTTTTTCATCCCAAATTAGGGTTTCAACGATCACAAACCAACCACGAAATCTCTGTTCCGATCACTCGTTCGCTTCGATCTTCGCGTTTTCCTTGGTTTGATACCAATTTCCCGCCCGATCGGTTCGCTTTGCTGTTCTTTTCGATGTTTATAGCTACTACACACAAATATTTATCTATACGATCGTATATTTATTTGTATTTTTATACATAGAAGAGATAGTTTAGTTTGTGAGATGAAGCATTCGAAGAAGAAGAAGAGGTCTCGACCTGCGAACCAAGTCGGCGTCAAAGGCGCTGCACGCGAGGGAGAGAGTGAAGAACGCAGAGTTGTTAAGAGTTTGATGGAATCTTTTACCTCAGTTTCTATTGAAGAAGCGTCTTCGGCTTATCGAGAGGCGAATGGGGACCCGAGCAAGGCGGCGGAGATTTTGGGAGAATTGTTGGAAATTGCCGATGATCAGGCCACGAGTTGTTCAGGTTCGAGCTCAAGTTTGGGTCCAAGCTCGGCGGAGGTGTTTATGGACGCCAATTGTGGTGGCAGTGGAGTTCGTGGAAGGGGTTTTAGAGGGACTAATAAGCAAAAGAAGGTTATTGCATCTACAGGGACGGTTTCGACAATTTTAGGAAAGGAATATGTAAGGTCAAGCCCAAGGAAGGATTCATATAAACCACTAAAGGGGTATGCTTACGGACCTGCAAACAAAGGAGATGCCGAGCAGTTTTTGTGCTCGATGCTTGGAGACGACTGTGAACTGAGCATGGCTGTTGTTAGAGACGTTCTATGTGAGTTACCCCCTTGTTGTGTCAAATTTTGGTACTAAGTAATTAAATATTATTTGTGAATGGATGAGACTTGCATGTATATGGTCGCTGGAGCTAAGGTTATTCAGCGGGTGTTTGGCATGCACTAAAAAAGTGCATTTTTTTTTCTATACATACACTTATTTATCTCACATCAATCAACATTTATAATTGTCTTCTCTCTACCTTTTTTACCCACTTTCTCTACTTTTCTACACAATTTTTTTTTATAAAATGTCAAAAAAATACACTTATTTAGAATATCTCAAACCATCCCTCAGTTAGAGCAAGATCCTCTTTATAATGATGAACTATGAAGAATTTGTCAGCTTACTGAATAACCTTGTTACTGACTGAAATTGTTTTTTTCATTTCATGTACCATAATGGCATCACTATGGAGTTTAATTCTGAAACCAATCTCTATAACTCTTTATTCAAAGCTTTGTGTCATAAAAAAACATTACTGTGAAATTTTTATGTACGTGGATCAGTTAAAATAAGTAACAATTGTTTGGAGAATGTGGGTTAAAAAGGATAAGATCTTAAAATGAGAATTTGAAAATGCTTTTGACACTTTAATTAAAGAGAATAAGTAACAATTGTGTGGAGAATGGCGGTTAACAATGAGAGGTTACATGCCTTGTCAAGCTATGCCATGAGTGGGGTTTCATCTACCTAAATTAATGTTGCATCAGGTTAGTGACCACAGTATAGTTAAAACAAGATGTGATTGAGTGGCTTAAACCTTGGTGTGGGTAAATAAGATTTTTTCTTGATATTTATTTAAACATAACTAAAACAACTAAATGATGAAAAACATCTTCTATAGAAGAGTATATATCTCCTTATATGAATTAGGGTGGTAAAGGTAAGACAAAGATGGGTGAAAGACAAGAGAGAATGGATGGAAGAGGGACATAGTGAAGCATTACAATTTCACACTAAGCATAATCAAGAAAAGTTACACTCCTTGATCTTAATCAGGGGAAGCTTCAGCAATCACACTTGGGCTTTTAGAGAATCAAATCAAAGAAAAGATGCATTGTGCATTACAAGTAACTTGGCTCAGGTTTCTTTGTTGCCTCATTTCTATACTCGGGAAACTACAAGCCTTTAAACATTGGATATGTAAAAAGGTTACTTTCAATTGCTAAGTACTTAAGCCCAAAGTAGCTTACTGTCACTGGGTGAGAAGTAGGTGCGAACTAGTAAAAGAAGTTAGTTGAGACTTTAGTAACAAAAAAGATCAAACTATATTCTGGCCTAGATCTAGTAACAATAATTTGTCTTTTTCTTCAATTAGACCTTTAATAAATTAACAAATTTTTAAGTTGACCCATATTTGTGTGATGCCATCTATGATCTAAATCTTCATGGGGGTAGTGGCAGGGGATTGACTAATTCAACTTCCTATGTTACTATTGATAAAATGGAACATCATTCTCTTTAGATGAGATGTGGAGTGTTCCTATGGAGTTCTTCATTTGTTCTTCATTCTACAGTCAAAGAATTATTATTATTATTATTATTATTATTATTATTATTATTATTATTATTATGTTTTTTACTATGGAAAAGATTTGTTATGGGATATCCTAGGTTGTTATTGTGTGTTTGCATGAGTGCACTGATGTGGTAAGGAATATGAAACTTTCAATTTTATATATTTAACATCAAAATATGTACTTTTAATTCAGTCATTGGTAATTTACTAGGTATATTTTGAAGGGGATTTTCATTAATTTGGATATTAAGGGGTTGTTTGGGATGTCATAAATAAGTGCACTTCTTGACTTTTTATGAAATATGGGTTGGGTTTGAAGTGATGTGGTAGACAGGTGATGTGACTTAAATAGAATGATATAACTTAAATAGGATAGTGACTTTTCAACTTTTTGGCTTTTCTTGAAGATGCCAAACCAAGCCTAAATTGTGGGCAGATTCTAAGTAGATGCCATGAAATGATTCTTTAAATGGTATTTCCAAACTATGAAGCATGGGTATTTTCGAAAATGTTGTTGTACTCATACCAAGTACTTACCCGGTACTGGTATTCGTACCGCTAGGGCTGCATGCGTACCGGGTACTCGAAGTACGTACTGGGTACTTTTTATACATTCTTTGGCAGTTGGATACGCCATAGGTACTTCATCAGTACGAGATTGGTACATCGAGAGTACATCAAGTTATAAGACATTAGTGGAGATATGTTTAATTTTTTAGAAAGTTTTGATTTACTTGAAATTGCAAATCCTTTATTTGATATGCCAGAGTTGAAAGATGTATTATTCAATGATGAAGTTGATGGAAGTGAAAATTGAAGTTTCAAGTTTTCAGTTTTCAATGAAGTTGATGGATGAGTGGCATTCAAGGGATGACGTAACAATAATTGAACGCATGGATGAGGAGGTGGGATTTGCCAGCTGAGGACAACATGATGGAAAGTCATTTTCACGGCTCTTATGTACATGATGGTTGCATCTGTCAAGAATATAGTAATAGTTCAGGTTTGAATATGGAAGAAGCTTTAGTCATAATTTAACATGAATTGGAAGCAAAGAGATCTGTCCTCACAACATCATGCATCTCTTTCATCAGTTATAATTTTTACATTTATCCCTTTGGTTGTCCATCCAATTTGTCTTCTTATTGTTCTCCTGGCTCATTTTATTGAATTTGTATTTATCTTTACCAAAAATATGCATAAGCGGACACTCTGTTGTTTAGAAATGGCATTAGGTATGACATTTTGGAGATGGGGGAGAAAGATGAGTTCTATATCTATATTGGACTTTTGATTTTTCGTTGTTTTTTCACGAGCTTCAGTTATATATTGCCTGACCTGAAAATTTTGGTATAATGTGTTTGAGATGAAGTTCATGTGTGACTGAAATGTTTGTCTCTGCAGGTCAATGCGGATATGATGTTGAAAAGGTGAGCACCGTGATCAGGACTTCATTTCAATTCCTTCCAAATTGATCTTGAAAGTGTGTGGGTTTGTGTTTTGTTTTTTCTTATCCATTTTTTTACATTTGATCTAAAAGACGTGCTTTGGTAATATTTACAAATTTGCTAGTTCTAGAAGCTTATTGGTCTGTTCATTGACCAAATTAAGTCTGCTCCACTTTTTGGTAATATTTCTGATTAATTGTTTACTCTACTTAGCAAAGCCTTATCCCAGCCATTGGTCTCCTTACACTAGCAACTTTGCATTATCTTGGTTTGTCTTTGTCGAATGATATGCTAACATGTCAGTTAATTTGGTCTCTCATTTTTGCACTCTCTTGTGCAATCGCTTCACCCCTTACTTGTGCTCTCTGTCTGGTTCATGGTTATCTTATCTCCAATAAAATTACAATTATTAGATACCTGACATAAATTAAAACATTTATCAATTGTTTTGCCTATAATCCTTTTCATTGTTGCATGTAAAATCAAGGACAATATGTTCCCTTGACAGTTTATTAATATAATGTGTTGCCGTATGATAAGTTGCCTGTACAAAAATGAAATAGGATCTGTTCACTCAACGAGTGTTTTGCTTTAGGTACGGGTGTTGGATACAGACAGGTACAGGCTGAAGATGTCGGATTCATAAGTTCTCCAAATTATAGGATACGGGGACTTTGCTATGAAGTGTGTAAAATTATGGTATGGACACAAGGACATAGCACATGGAACACTAAAGATTGTTGTCTAACACACAAACAACTAATTGTTGGATCATGATGAATCATATTATTTCTATTTGCTTTGTGAATTATTTTATTGGTTAAAGTGAGATTACCTGTTTCTATATTAAATTAAATCTAGTTGCCTTTGAAGTAAAAAAACTATGTTTTCACTATTTTCTTTTCTAAGAAATTGTTATTTACTATATTATATTGATACCTTACCATGTCTCAGGTTACTCAAATTCTATATTTTTGTTTCATTAGTTATATTATATATGCCCATGGTTTTGTATGTGTATTTCCCTAAAGATATGCCTAATGTAATAAACAATGCGATTTATTCAGCAGCAAGTGGCAATACAGAACAATTCCAGTGTACCTGGTACTGCAGCCTACCATTCAATGTCATGATAAAATCCATTTATTCTAGTGTTACGTTTTGCTCTATAGTGAGCTCTATCCTTTTAACTGTTACCTCCACCTAGAGTAATGCTGCAAATGAGCTGAGCCAAGCTTTTGTGTGCTTAGGCTTGGCTTTGTTCTATGGGGAGGAGCCTACCCAAGTTTGTTCTGTGTCAGCTTGATTTGGTTTCACAAGCTCGTGAGCCAAGCTCCTCTCGGCTCAACTAAAACATGTTACAACACTTTTTTAGGACACATGTTATATTGTAATGCATTTAAGAATAAAGGATGGAAGTCACTCTGTGTGTTAGATGGATTAGAAAAAATGTTGAGAAAGTGTACAAACCTGTGGGCAACTTTTATGTTGCAATTGTATTATATTTATTTGTAATGGAATTGGTATTTATTTTTTTCAATGGGTAAATATTGGATATATTGTTAGTAAATGGCCCTAAAACTTCTTTAAGAATTTACAATATATCTGTTTAATTGTGGATATGATGTAGGAAGTAGCCATGACAGTTTTGAAGAATTCCGAGAAAACCAATAAAAAGCCATGTTCACGAACACAGATGAGTCGAGCATGGCCTCGCTTGGGCTCAACTTTTTTATTAAATGATGGTGTAATCAAAGATAATAAGAGGCACACAATCAAGCTTTAAGAAACTAGTCTACAGAGCTGATTTTCTTTTGAGTTGTATGATTAAGTAGTATCTGGGTTGATGTAATTTAGAATATCTAAATGTAGTGGTTGCATGTTGGACATGTGTCAATAGGTGGCCACATGTAAAATCATGTGTTGCTCTTTTGTCTCTAATGGCTGCATGTAGGTCATGTGTGTCACCAACTTATTATTGAGTGTCTGCATATTTGCTACTTGTCACCTTATTATTTTGTATTTTTTTAATCCTAGGTATTTCATCATGAAGTAACCTCTCTACCTATTATATATAGGGCCACAATTGTTTTGAGGTTTTCTGAGGAATTAAAATTTCAGATTTTGTTATTTTTATTGTAGCCATATTTTCCTATTTCTTAGGGTGATTGTAAATCAAAATCCTAATTCTTCGAATCATGAATCAAATTGAATTGAGAATCATAAAATTCAACTTACACTGTAAAAATTAATGTTAAACAATTATATATTCACTAGTTCTTTTATAAGAACCTGATTACACTATTTAATTGGGAACACATTTCCTTCATAACGAGAGATGTGGGTCCAAATCCCGCCAACTATATAATTTTGTATAAACTATAATATATTCTCTCGACATTCAAAAAAATGGACTTGAAAATCCCAAATAGAATAGAAAGAAACAAGAATATTTATCAAAAAAATGAATAAGAGGCAAGAATAAGAGGGAGTTCTTTATTTTAAAGCATTGGGATACTTTCATGAACCAATTATATGGTTCTAAGCACATTTTTGTATTTTAACAATTTTATCCTCTAACCTTGTCTCCCTCTAGTCCAGTTTCCCATTTCTCTTCAATCTCCTTCTATCTTTAGAAACCCAGGTCCTTTCTCTCTCTCTTTTTGTTCTCTGACTCTCTCCACACTCTCTCCAATTTCCTTCACCCTATGAACACAGATCAACAACCCCCTCTCTTTATTTTTCTTCTATTTCTCCTTCTATTCTGCCTTATCTTTTTTTTCTCTCTCCAATTGTCCTTTCTCTCTAATACAAATGCTGATCACCCATGCACCCA
Organism: Camellia japonica; assembly: GCA_030407325.1. NCBI lineage: Eukaryota > Viridiplantae > Streptophyta > Magnoliopsida > Ericales > Theaceae > Camellia > Camellia japonica. The sequence continues at coordinate 51,624,278 of JAPPVO010000016.1, forward strand.
CCATTAACATGTAAATACAATTATATAGACATATATTAAAAGTATATATGTATGTACATGCTCTAAGGGCACTTCTACTCTCGAAGCATTTTCATAAATGATGCTCTAATGCTCCCACTCTCGCTCCCGCTCCACATTTTGGTTACTTAGATCACCTCCATCGTTATTATCCCTGCAGCCATAGCTGTTTTTTTGCCTAAAACTTGCTTTCATTTTTTACTTTTTAAGTAAAAAACTCAGACAAGGAAAGGAGAGAGCGTAAATGCATTGCTTTTCACCCCTTTCAGTTCTATTATTTAGAAAGTTGAACCGAGAGATAGCTTCGCATATTTTATTTATGAGAGCAAAGAGTTAAATGAACAATTTCAGATTCTCACCTTTTCGAGTGTGTTGCTATTGTTGAGTTTATTGTTCTATGCTGGGGTACTGTTGTTATCCAACAAAGTAACTATATTTGTCTACTGGATTTTGATTAGTAATTTCCAATATACTTATTATTGACCAAGAATTTCAACATGAGTTCAAGTTGGGAAAATTTTGGGATGAATGTATATTCGATGCTAGGCTTTACGAGTACATTTTCTAAATTCTGGTTCCTCTGATTTCTCTTGGCCTTGTTTTCTTTTTTTAGCTGCGTGATAGTGCATGAATTGAAACATGAACTTTTTCAATGCTGGCTCAGTAATATTAAACTATGGATCACCCACTGAATATATAAGGATCCTTGATTGTTTATCACAAATTGGCAGACATCTAAGGTTTATACTTTTCTGTAGTTTTGGATAGGCCCATGTCTACAACCAGAGTATGGGAGGCTTTTGCCAAAGCAAGAATTTGTTTTGACTAGTTGCATAGTATAACCGATCAATGCTTTGCTTGCTTTGCTAAATGCCTCTTCTTCTTTGGCAATAGCTGCTCGCTTTTGGATATTCTAATAGTTTGTAGAGCTGTGTTAATTTATATCTTGATGTTTCTGCAATTACATGTTTTCCATGTAAGTATTATATTGTCTCTTTAAAGAACCTAAATTTGTTTAAATATTTATGTTTTTCCAGGCTTTGAATGCATTGCTTGAATTATCTGCTTCCTCCCTTGAGCAGTCCAAGAATGGTCAATCTTGTGAGCGTACCGCAAACAACAAAGAAGATACACAATACTTTCTTGAATGTAGTGACAATGTAAGTTACCTGATTTTTAATTATTAATTTTGAAAAACCTAAGTAATTTGTGATTAGATCAAGATTAATTGTAACAATTCCCAAATAATTAAAAATAACAATCTAAATCATCTAGTACATACGAAAGTGATTTAGATTGTTGCTTCAACATCAATAAATCGACACAAATGATTTTTACGTGAAAAAACAACAATTGGAGCACCTCTAATTGTGAAACGCCACAAATCAATCATTTTGAAAGAAAAAAAGAATACAAATATACCAAACAAATTACCCAAACTCCGTCTGTATCTCTTTCACCGCAACTTTCGTCTCAGAATTGATCAAATTGACGTTGAATCCACAACATCCATGTCGAATCAACGACTGCGCACATTTTTGAACTCCTTCGAATACTCCACGCTTGAATCTCCGGATTCCACCGAAGAAGAACACTCAAACAACTCTTTGATGTATGCTTGTCAAACCATCCGCACATTTTTGAACTCCTTCAAATACTCCACGCTTGAATCTCCGGATTCCACCGAAGAAGAACACTCAAACAACTCTTTGATGTATGCTTGTCAAACCATGTGAGTTTAATACTCAATCAAACATCAAAGAAACCTAACAAAATTGCTCCATAATAAAACCCTGAAACCCTCAAAGAAGATCTGGAAGCCTTAACCTTAAAACAGATTGAAACACATATTTATAGAAAACAGGGCCGCGAAGGTCGCTCGAGCGAAGGATCTCTCGCTCGAGCGATGAGACAGATACGCATGAAACCCATAAGTGCCTTCGCTCGAGTGCACAAAAACCATTCCCAGTATTTTTGCTGACAGAGCAAAGTACTGGGACAAAGGCTTCTTTGCTCAAGCCAAGAGTCCTTTGCTCGAGCGAGCCAGACACAAAACCAAGAATACTTACGACTCGATAAATAATGTTTGTTCGCGGAATTAACAAGACTAAGGGACCTAACAAATTTGGTGGGAACTTCTTGGTATTTACTTTTGGTAGCTTATAATTGTGTTGGTTTCTCTTGGCCCTTGGTTATTATTTTGCTATTTTTCATTGTTGCTCTAGACTTTCTGAGGAATTGAAGTCCTTGCACAGAAAAAGTTAGTCAGAGGGTATGTTACACAGACTCTGTTTTTTGAGGTACCCGTGTCGACATGACATAGGTACAGGTGCAGAATATGGCCGGGATACGGCTAGATACATACAGATACGGCTGAAACTCAAAGAGAGAGAGAGAGAGAGAGAGAGAGAGAGGGCTGAAACTCACATTTGCGAAGCAAGTCGAGTCGCGAACTCGACCGAATCGAAGGAGATCTGAAAACCAACATCGCGAAGTCAATTCCACCCAGAAAATGACCCTAGGGCTTCGATTCCCCTTTGGTCTCTCTCTCTCTCTCTCTCTCTCTCTCTCCTTCTTTGGCTCCGTCTCTGTTCTCTTTCTCTGCTTTCTAATTAGATTTATATTATATAATATAAATGATATTAATATAATAATATATAATATTATTCAGCTAAAAAAATATTGTATAATATAATATATCATAAATAATATAATTTTTATGTCTAAAATAAAAAAATTTATTTTATCATATAATATAATTTATTTTATGCCTAAAATAATTTTATAATTTTTATTTGTTATTTATATTTTATTTGTTATTTTTTTTAGCAAAATATATTATTCCTTAATTTTTTAAAACTCATCTTCATATAATAAATATATTTAAAAAATAACTATTTAATGTATCTCCATGCCCGTATCCAAATTTGGATTCATATCTACGTATCCTCAATTTTTAATTTTGAAGTGTCTGACCCTTAGATACGCACCCGCACCCGAACTCGAACCCGAACCCGAATTCGTGTAATGTAGGAGGCTACATGCATAAAAAATAGATAGGTCAATTCCCTCATGAATTAGCATTGATAATGACAAGTATCAGTTGATGCATTGTAACATAAATTATCAATGATAATGATGATGTATCAGTTGATGCAATTTAATTTTAAATTCTCAATTGATACTTTTGGCGAGGATCTGATGTTTAATTTTTGACCAAAAAAAATATTGGCTTGTTGATAATCACTATCTTTCTCTCTCGTTTTATTTATTTATTTTATAGTATTAACATGAGAAAAAATGAATATTGGTTATAAAATTTATTATATTTTATTTTGGTTTATTGGAAGCCATTGCCTTGGCATCCTAATGAGTGCAAAAATTATTATCTAATACTACAAGAAAGGCAGAAAAAGGAAAATTCTAGTGTTTTTTTTAATTATTTTTTATCAGCAACAAACAAAGCCAAAAGAAGGGAGGATAAGGCATCCTCTAAAAAAGAGTATAAGTGAAAAATGACAAAAACAACAAAAGGAGGAAAAACCTAAAACAAAGAAAAACGCTACATATTACAAACTGACACCCAATTTACTGCAATCAAAAAGAGAGGAATTCTTTTGAACAAAAGATACCCCGACACCCAAAACAATTCTAAATGTCGAACTTTATCTCATAAAAAATCAACATCCCAAGATTCTTCTTCAAAGATGTGCCCATTTCTCTTTAACCAAATGACCCATAAAATCGCAAAGAGAGCACAAAGCCAAAGCACCTTGGCCCTCTTCGACTTGCCCAATACTCGAAAATCAATGAAAGTCATTTGTGCGCTCTCTTTTGGAGCCATCCACATAACATTCCCTAAACAAAACAACCTTTGCCGCAAGCTCGCTGCCACTAGACAATGCAGAAATACATGATCCAAAGATTCACCATTCTTGCTACACAATATGCACCATTGAGAAATGGGAAACCCTCCTCCTTTCCAATGTATCATTTGTTAAAGTGCCTCCATGAACCAAAATCCACATGAACATCTTTACCTTAAGAGGAACACAAGCCTTTCATATCTTCTTGTGAAAAGGGAACAAAAGTATGTGAGACTTATCGATGAGTTTGTCGAAAAAAGATTTACAAGAAAAGGAGCTCGTAGAACGAACAGCTCATACCCACTTGTCCTCCAAATTTGGAACCAAAGAGACATGTTCAAGCCTCCACAAAAGATCCACCAATTTCCCAACTTCCCTATAATTAAGATTTCTAGGAAAATTAAAATTTCAAGAAATTAGAGCCAAAGACGAGCATGCCATGGAAGTTACAGAATAATTATGAGACTAAGACACTTTGAACAAATGTGGGAAATACACAGTAAAGGAAGAAGAACCCACCCAAATATCCTCCCAGAATTTGGCAATTTCCCCATTACCTACTCTCAGAAATAAAACGGAACTAGATTGGATAAATGCGAGAGATTGATTTCCAAGGAGCTTGACCATTACCCCCTAGTGACCACCCGCGAATCCCTATTGTTAACATGAATCCCATACTTGCTTCTAATAACCGTATGCCATAATGAATCACACTCATTTGGGAATCTCCATAACCATCTGCCAAGTAGAGCTGTGTTCCTAGCCATTATATTACCCTAAGTTTTTAAAGGCGAATGTCTACCTCGAGGCGTTTTATCCCTCATGAGGCGAAGCGTAAGCCTCAGGGCATTGAGGTGTAAGCATTTCAAATTTTAAATTTTAATATTTAGTGAATAAATTAAATATTTTAAAATAGTAAAAAAATAAAAACAAAATTAAATATAAAGGTGTAAATACTTTTCACCTTAAGGCATTGAACATTTTACTGCATAGAAGGAAGTTTTCTTTCACTGAAAGTGAAATTCAACATCTCAACTTTAGTGATTGAGATTCTCACTTGACCATTAACTATGTTTTTTTCTTAATTATTCATTTACTTAATTTTTCCTGTAGAATATAGTTGCAAAAAGGGATTCTTTTTATTTTCTTTTTATGTTTAAACAATCTAATAGACTAAAAGTTTAACAAAAACCTAAGGCAACCTCTGCATGTGCATACTCCTCATATGCTTATGTGCAAAAAGTGTACAAAGTGTACTTAAGGCGCATGTCTCAAACTATGATGCACAAGCCTTTGGGGAGTAATGCCTAAAAATCAAAGCCTTGATGTGTTTTACCTTAGCCTCGAGGCAATGCAAGCCTCAGAAAAGCCTTTTCAAACTCTAATATTACCTATGGTCAAACCCCCCTTTTTCCTTAGGAAATGAAACTGTCTCCCAATTCACCAAATGATCCTTTTTGCCCTCATCCTTCTCCTCCCAAAGAAAGTCCCGCATCAATTTTTCTAAAGATCTTGCCACCTTAACTGGATTCTTAAACAGAGACAAAAAGTAAACTGGAATACCACATAGAACTGTCTTAACTACAGTGAACCTACCCCTCGAGAAAGTAAAGTCCTACTCCCCCTTCCAGCCACTTCAACCACCACAAAGTTTGCAATATTGGCAAGGAGCTTCTTGCTATTAGCAGCCGTAGTTGGTATTAATGCCCTAGGTACATAATGGTAAAAGGAGAGAGAAATTAGTAGCTTTTCACCAACTCTCTCTCTCTCTCTATCATGCACATATGCATATGTATAGCATCATCATTGTCATCAATTGTTATTGACATCAATACACTCTTCCAAGTCCATGTTAATTGCTTTATGAGTCTGACAACAATTTCTTTATGAGTATCTTTATGAGTATCTATATCTATCATGAATATAGATACTGATATTTTTTGTAAGTATATTTTGGGGTAAAAATCATGGACTCCCCCCAACATTTGATAAAAATAAATACACAATCACTCCCTGATATTTCAAATATATCATGGACATCCCTTGACATTTAGAAGTTGTATCAGCAAGACCTCAAAGTCTCACGGTCATTACTAATAGTAATATATGTATATTTTTTTCCAGATGTCAACCAACATAATCTATGATATCTTCATATAGCCGCTCTTAAGTTTATAAATCACAGCCATTGATATTTGACAAAAAAAAGCACTGAGACGCCCTGAGTTTATTTTTTTAAGACAAATTATTGATTAACTTTGTTAATTATTATCAACAACAAGAAGAAATCAACAACACTATGGATAATCCATTCTCACATTTTCCATATTAAAGTTTAAATCTACAACAAAATTACTCTTCTGTCCTTTATTTTTATTTTTCACAAAAACAGAAGGGTAAGAGAGTAATTTTGTTGGAAATATTAACGACGATAGTCTTTTAACATTGATTGGATTGCGAATAATACAGCTTCCAATTGTTCAGGGGTTTCATCGATATATTGAAATGTTAGGAGATGTCCATGTATTTTTACCAAATGTTAGGAGAATTTGTGTATTTTTGCCAAATGTCAAGGGGTGTCATGATTTTAAATTAAAGTGTAAAATAGTCTTTTAATTGGAAAACTTAATACAGATTTGCAAAATGGGTGCAATTGATACAACTTCCAAATGTCAAGGGTCTTTGTGATATATTAGAAATGTTAAAAGGTGTCTGTGTATTTTTATCAAATGTTAAGATGTCTCTGATTTTTACCCTGTAATTTTTACCTTATTCCAAGGCCTCTACAAAATCAAAGAATTGATTCAAAGATGGATTAAACATCTCCGGAACACTAACTATACATATTAGTATTAAAAAAAGGCTCTTAATTTTCAAAAGAGAAAGCCTAAGTGCACACCACACATTTATCTCAAGAGTTCCATTCTGTGAAAGTCTTCTATGTTCCGAGCATAGCTATTTTCAAAATAGGCAAATCAATGCTTGCAAATGTTCTTCTATTTTGCTCACCCCATATTAACCATATAAGTGCTTGAGGGACCAAGTGCCAAGCTTTCTGGATTTGTCATGATATGTACCTATCGATACAACAATTTCTGAAAAAATAGTGTACAAAAACATCGAGAATGCAGTTTTATATGTATGTAAAAAGGTATTGTTTCTGCAGTATTAATGATAAGGTGTCATTCTTTATGAATCTATTATTCATTGTAAATTTTTAACAAATAAAATTTAAGTTTGCATAAGGAAAATGATGGTTTTGTTCTATTGACATGGACTTCAGACTAATTCAACAGGATTAATGTCATTTCTTTCCTATATTGTAGTGGAAGTACTAAAATTTCAAGTAACACGTTGGATGCATATATGTACTGAGTATTTGGAAAGTATCAGATAAATTGTTCAAAGCTTGCACCCAAAAAAAAAAGAAAAATTATTTAAAAGTTAAAAGTTATTTTTGAATTATGGATACATTTTGGAAGAATCCAGCACGCACTCACTAATGAGTATTTGATGAACATCAATTCGACACCCTTGTAGAGGTACCCGTGCTATGATGCTACATACCTTCACTTGAAACCTTTATGGGGCCCAAGTCCATTCCCTTTTTTCTGCTTTAACAATGCTGATTCTCTCTGTAGTCTACTCCTATGCAGTTGATAAATTTATGGTTTAACTATCAATTTTCAGGGTTTTTTTGGGAATTGCCTTTTTTAGTGACCTTTTGACTTCTTGCGAAAAGACGTGCAAAATTGTAGAGAGAAGAATTGACTTTTTTGTAGTGACTTTTTGACTTTTTGGCTAAAAGTGTGACTTCCCAAAATAGGCCTTTCAGTTTCCTACTGTTAATGATGTTGTCACGACTTGTGTACTTCGGAAATCTGCAATGAAATGGAGCTATCTTGAGTTGATGAGTTGATTTTGCTTGTTTAGCTTGATAGTTTGAAAATCCAGACCATGGTAAGCTGATTATTGAAGGTTTATTGTCTAGTTGGCAATTTTTGTTTGAAGTATACTTGCTTTGGTTTTTCAAATACCAATGACACAAGCATTCCTTTTAGTAACTGAAAATGTTTTGAAATACAAGTTTGAAATAGAAAGTGCAGTCATTTTGTGTGACGATTCTCTTTAGGTTTACAACATATTTGAAGACCCTTGCGATTTATTGTAGTGAACTTTTGTGATTCATGAAAATTTTGTTGCAGTTAACGGATAGGGTATCTGACTCAACTTCTCAAACATCTGAAAGCGAAATTCAAGATAACGTGTGGTCTATGGATCGTTGCAGGTAACTTATTCAAATTGTTGATGTAACCTTTTTTTCCTCAGGATGATTCTTATCTGTTTCTCTACATTCATATTTGTAATGGTATGCCAATTGTCTTGCATGGGGATGGCACTGAAAGTGAATTTTGAAAGAAAGTTGGGTTTTGGGTATCTATGAATAGGCTTGATAGGTTTCTACCAAAATCTCTGATAGGGATTTCACAACAGAATTTTAAAAAAATTATTTTGATTCCCAATATCCTTGGTCATGTTTGTAATGTATACAAAACTTTAATCAACCATCCATAGAGATAGGATAAATGCTTTAAACACAAAACCCAATTTGGCATTCTTCGTTTGAGGTTACTTGAATCTAGAACTGTTCAATTGCTTGGTCTCCAAAAGTAGCCATACGAAACAAATCTCAAACACGAAGGTATCTTTGTACTTCATAAGTTTTTCACAGAGAGAGAGAGAGAGAGAGAGAGATGCCAGTTAAAAGGCCTTGAGATTATGCTTTATAATCAATTGTCAACTTTATAAGTGAATTATTTTATGTGTTATCCATTGTATGCAACTACAGTATTCTTTATCTATTTTGAACACTTAAATTGACATAAATGTATTTGCTTCTGTGCCTTATGGCATTATAGTTAAATGTTATATGGTCGAAGATTAATTTTGTTCTTGTACTTCAATATTGTTTGGAACTGGATCCTGAAAGCATAGTTGTGTTCTTTTTTTTTCCCATTGTATTTTCTCAGGAATTATTCAGAGGTTCTCACTGGTTCTAAAGTTCATTCTCCAACTGACCCTAGGAGTTCTGAGTTAGAACTCCCTCAGAAGGTGTTGGAATCTTTGTTTAACATGTCCAAGAGTTCTAAACATGAGCCAAACGCTATGAACTGGAGGGATGTAGTGAAAAGGATGGAGTCTGTGGGACAAAGATTTGATTATGACCCTGCTGATGCTACAGAACCAGAGCACATTCATGGTATGAAAAAATTTGTCGTATGACATTTTGTTTGCATCACCTAAGAAATTGTGGAAGAGTGATTGAGCGTCGTCTAAGAGTTACGACAACGGTGTCAGCAAATCAGTTTGAATTTATATGTGGTAGATTAATTATAAAAGCGATATACTTGCTAAGAAGATTAATAGAGAAGTACAAAGAGAAGAAAAGGGATCTTCATATGGTTTTTATAGATTTAAAAAAAGTTTATGGTAGGGTCCCTAGAGATATAATATGGTGGGTTTTAGAGGAAAAATGTGTGATTGAAAGGTATATTGATGCAATAAATATATATTTTGAACATGTGACTACGATTAGATCATCTACCAGAGAAATTAGTCAATTTTGAATCATTGTAATATTGCTTCAAGGGTCAGCTCGGAGTCATTATCTATATGTCTTAGTCAGTTGAATTAACTAAAAACATTTAGGATGATATTCCATGGTGTATATTGTTCTAGTAGATGAAATTTCGGGAGGAATTAACACTAAAATTGAAATCTAGAGAGAATGATTATAGTCAATGTTTTAAAATTAGTAAAGTTAAATTTGAATATATTAAATGTAACTTTAGTAACAATAAAAGTATAAATAATGGAGATGTGAAGATTGAAAACAAAGAGTGAAAATTTTATAGGATAGAAAATTGGACAACTAAGAAACAACACTTTCATAAAATGAGTGTAGCTTAGATGAGGATGCATAGGAAACACAAACACTTCAAGATGGGTGCCATGTTCATGTTCGACATAGCACGTACATGCGTGTGTCCATGTGTTTGACACGCTCTGTGGCAAGTCAATTTTTTTTATTTTAATTTTTTTGGCAGGATACATTGGAGACACTATGGACAAACGTGTTCAATGCCTAGACGGGCTTTAGGACACCTATGTGGCCTATTTTTTAATAATAATTTTAGAAAAGCTGATTTAGGGTGAAAGTAAAATATATATATGAAAAAAAGGGAACCTCTTTTTCCTAGTGTACATCTTTTAAAGTTTCATGAGTTGTCAGAGATGTCATCATGACTACTCCGGTGCTCCCATGTTTGTAACTCTCTCTCTCTCTCTCTCTCTCTATATATATATATATTTATATATGGATGGCGCTAATGCCACACTTTTCATTTGAAATGGTTATACCCTTTTACATATAAGATTGATGGTTCTATCTTTGCTCTACTTTGTATCTCTCTCTTGCACACTTTTCTCTATTCTTCGTTCATCTTTCTTTTTTAGTCCCTCTGCACTGTATCTCTCCACTTATCTTCTCTCTCTGCTATCTCCCTCACAAATCGCAGAACTTCTACCTTCATCAAATACAAGTCAATTCGTTGAGTCGACGATCCATCATGCATTCACGAACTACTCTAGGATAAGACTCGAAGCTGGTCCGGGTGTGAACCTTAGTTGCATGAAGCGAGAGCGGGGAAACATGGCCACTTAGAGGAGTCGTAGATTAGGAGTGTTCATGTATTATTTTTATTAATTATATTTTATTTATTATAAGCAATAATAAATTATGTTAAAATAAATAATAAATAAAAATTAGATGTTTTATTGTATAATTTTTTTTAAGATTTTTTTATTATATATGATTTAAATAGATTTCTTTTAAACAATTAGATGATTTATTTTATTTATTATATGTTAAGAAGTTAAGAAATAATTGTTAAAAAAATAAAAAATAAATAATAAATAAAAATTATATTATATATGATAAAATAAATAATTTTTTATTTTAGACATAAAATTATATTGTTTATGATAAATTATATTATATAAAACAAAGTCAAATATGAAAATGGAGAGAGAGAGAGAGAGAGAATAGAATAGATTGAGAGAGAGAAGCAAGAGAAGCAAACAGAGACGAAGAAAGAGAGAAGCAAACAGAGGCGAAAAGGAGATCGAGGGTGAGAGAAGAGAGAGACGAAGACTAGGGCTTCGAAGGGGAAGTCAAAGGGCGAGATCGAAGTCATCAAACAGAGGATCGAAGCCAGCGACCAGGTTCTCTCCTTGCCCTCTCGAGTGCTTCCTTCTCGCATCAGATTCGTGTTTCCCTCTCCTCAGATTTGCGATTCTGCTGCGATTCTACTGCGATTCTTCCTCAGATGCCCAAAATCGCACTTCTTCCTTAGAGTCATCACCTTCTGAGACGATTCCTGCTACGAAGGTGTGAACAGAGAAGTAGACTTGATGGTGACAATGTGTATCAATCTTTTGTCGTAATTTGGTGGTACATGGGTGAGAGAGATGTTGGTTTCATCCATTGGGTGATTAGGGTCTTGAAGAGTGAAAAGAAGGAAGACAGAGAAACATTGTTCAATTGCTGTAGACAGAGAGAGAGGTGATTAAGGTCTTGAAGAGAAAAAAAAAGGAAACATTGTTCAGTTGCTGTAGAGAGAGAGGTGATTGGGTTCTTGAAGAGTAAAAAAAAGGAAGACAGAAACAGTGTGCAGTTGCTGTAAGAGAGAGTTTCTGATGGTGATTGTACTGTAACGATCATCTTGAGGTTGGAGGCTGTTGCTTTGAGAGAGAAATAAAGAAGAAAAAGGGAGGAAGAAGAGAGAGGGAGAGACCCATGGGCAGTTATTGAGTCTGTGTTGGCAGGAGAAGAGAGAGACCCACTTTCTGTGCCTATCCAAGCCTAGGGAAAGAAACAATACAAAATTATGGTTTCTAATGTGGGTGGATTCATTGAGAGATTATTCGTGAAGATGGCAAATGTGTTATTTCATAGAAAAAAATGTGTGGAATTAAATAATAATTTTAACAAACATATTGGGCCAACACAGCCTTATTTATATACGCATCATAATTTTAACAAATATATTGGGCCATGTCCAGCTCTTCACCATACCTTTTAACATTTCTTGTATATTGTAGCTAAAGGAGATGCATATCAGGTGCATAGAAAAGCTGCAACGCAGCACTGGGATTCAATGAAATCCTACTATCAGAAGGTAAAATGAGCCCAGCACTTTTGTCTACTTCTGATGGCATTGTCGTACCACTTCTGTGTTTTTAATTGAGATTACATATTTCCTGTAATCGTCATGGAAATATCATATCTTTTACAGGCTGCAACAGCATTTTCTAATGGGGAACGGGAATATGCAGCTTACCTTTCTGAGCAGGTGGGTGTGTTTGTTTCCAATCAATGTTGCTCAATTTCCCTTGTTGATTACTGATTTATATTGTTGTTTAAGATAAACACATGATGGTTACATAGTTGTTTATTGGAACTATCACCCTATGTTACGTGGACTCTTCAAAATAAATCACATACTTGTGTCGGATACTGACACTTAGACAAGGGTGTGGGATAAAGAAAGTATAGCATAAATAATTGACCCCCATAATTGATGTTATTAGCATTATTTATCTGATTGCTAGATGCTCTTGTTATGTTACTTGTAGTTATGGGGGCCTTAATGCTGAATGGTCTTGAGCTGTGCAGTTGTAGATGGTGTAATTTAAGATGAAGGGACTTCTTGATAAGTGTTGATCAATCATGGCACAAAGAAAAGTTTAACGTGATTAAATCAGTTGAGTTATACTCCATTTGGCCTGAGCCATAAATTGAATAGATTTTTCTGCCTTGCTTTAGGGAAGGTCATACAACAAAATGGCTCGAGAGGCAGATGAAAAAGCAAGCCAAGAGATATTCAAAGCTAGGTAAGCTGTTGCACAATGAAGCAGGAAGAAAAAAAAATTCTTTTACTTTTTTCACCTCTACTTTTCAGTATTTCTTAGATGAAGCTTTTATTTTGCTGGGATTGTGCAGAAACAAGAACATAGAAAATGTGATAACAATTGATCTGCATGGCCAACATGTCAAACAAGCTATAAAGTTTTTAAAAGTTCACCTACTCTTTGGAGCATATGTACGCTGTAAGAATTTTCCTAATGGATTATGTATCTGAGTGTTCTCATTTTGTTCTTGTGCGAAATAAATTTAATTATTCTGGGTTGTAATTTTGTTGCATACCCTCACCACTCTTTCTTGTCCCTCTCTCTGCTGTAGCTGTCCAGATTTTCAGGGTTATCACGGGATGTGGGAGCCATGGTGTGGGGAAGTCAAAGCTGAAGCAGTCGGTATGGGTTCTAGTCATCCTGGTTCTTTTTTTCATTTTCTTATGAAAATTTTCTTTCTATTTGTGTCATATCTTACTATAGAAGTTATGAGAGTTTTCTTAAATTCTTCTTTCCTTGCCTCCCTGTGAAGTGTGTTGGCTTTAGACTGTATTTGGATCAAAGATTTGAGGGAGGATTTGTCAAGGCAAAGGAAAATGGAAGGGGAAAGTGAAAAATAAATAAATAAAGAGCTTGGATTTTATTCACTTTTCCTTGCTTTTTCCTTTTCCTTCACAAATCCTTGATCCAAGCATATCGTTAAACTTTTTCATATAGATTACATAGTGATTTGGATAAATTGGATTTGGATCCCTGGTTGCTGAACGAACTTCTAATCGAAGAGCTATGAGTATGACTCTTTGAGCTGAATCAAATTTTGATTTTGTGGTAGAATAAATGGCAAGGTTTTTAAAATCGGAATCCTACATAGGATCGGTAAGAGGGTCTCTTTGATCTTATCAAGGATCGTACGATTCTACTTTCTATTAAAAATAAGGTAAAAATACAAATCAGAATGACTTATATTAAAAATAAGGTGAAAAATCACAAATCCAACAATTCTACTTACGATCCTACTGCAATCCTATACAATCCAACACAATCCCATACAGTCAGTCCTATACCATCCTACTTGCAATCCTTCTATAACACCGATCCTACAATGATTTGGATTGTTTTGACTATTTAGGATTGTATGATTCTACGATTCGGATTGTGATTTTGAGAACCATGATTAATGGTAATTATAGTGCTATACTCTCTTTTAAGTAAATGAATTGCAATATGTCAGGAAATGTTTGTGAGTACATTGTCATCTTCTGCATGGTGTGTTTTCATAATCTGAACATGGAGTGACCAAAAAACATGCATATTACTGCAGGAAATATAGTGAACTTGTCACTGTTTATTTATTTTACATAATTATTCTGATGGGGAACACAAAGGAATTGGTTGAAGAAATAGGGTTTAATAATTATAATTTTGACAATATTTTATATTTTGAGATCTATTTTATTTCAGTATGTGATATGTTTATTCAGTTTTGGAATATTGTTGAATGTTTAAGGTTATGGCCGTTTGTGTTATGGTTGTGACCCTTCTCTTATCTCTTCTTTCTCCCTCTCTTGGTGCTACATCATTTTGGTATTAGGGCAAACTTTGATCCATTTCTCTATTTATTCGATGTGTCTTCTTGATACGGCCTCGGCCTTTGAACCAAAAGTAAAATAAATCTCAAAATATAAAATATTGTCAAAATTAATTATTGCATCCTGTTTCTTGAACCAATTCCTTTGCGTTCCCCATTATCTCTTATTCTCTCTTCTTTCTCCTTCTCTTGGTGCCACGTCATAATCATTAGGTCTGATTAAGAAGTATTGTTGTAACAGTACTTGGGGGAGATCCATTTTAAAAGAATTAAATGGGTTGCGAGTGTTCTGTGTGTGTATGAGCATGAGCGCATATATAAGTTTACCATAACTTGCCATTTAATGCATGCAGGTGATTAATCTCGTTGAAAGGGAAGGTATTGAATGGAGTGAAGAGAACCGTGGATCGGTCCTAATAAGGCTTGATGGGCAGAGAGAGTTCGCCTTTCTAGAGTCAGAAAACGATAGTGACTAGTCCTTTAAGTTCTGGTGTAAAATCACACCTGGGACTTTCTTGTCACTGGTGTTTGTATACCAAGAAATAAATTTTAGAGAATTAACTATTTATCTAGTGTTGGGAGGACCAGGTATTTGTGTAGATGTTTTACTTGTGTACAATATCTTCTCTTTAGGTAGACTGAAGTGTGGGCCGGACACAATGCCATGTTTTACATGTATTGTCCTCTGGCTCAGGCCTCATTTGTACAATATTTTTAACATGTATTTGATTTCTATGAAATTATGCAACTTAAATTAGTTAATTATAATGTGATTATGTATCATCATGATGCAAAATTTATTGGTTGTAATTTGTCAGTTGGGTTATGATTTGCTAGTTACTTTTGGGTTGAAGATTGTTGGTTCGGTTAGGGATTCTCTGCCCCGAAAACCCGGCCAATGCACACTCAAGAGTAACACACTGATGGGAATCTGGAAACATGAAAATTTGAGTTCGATTGTGCGGTGTGAGTGTATTTAAAGATAGTGGAAGAGATTTTGAGGGCAGATAATTACTTGCCCCTTGGTTGTGTTATGTTTTCTCATTCAATAATGATTTTGCTATCTTATATGTTTACACCGCATTGGTATCAATTATGAATCGAGACCACTTAATGACACTCCAGATAAAACACAGAATATGATAGGAAAAAAATTGCAATTCTCACATTATTGTTGAGAAAAATCTAGGTACACAAAATATTTCAAACCCAGAATGTATAGAAGTGACTTGATGTTCGCAACTAGGGCTGCAAATGAATCGAGCTGTTCATGAACAAGCTCGGTTCGGCTCATTAAGGGCTCGGCTCGTTTAGTAAATGAGCTGAGCTCGAGCTAGAATATTAGGCTCGTTTAATAAACGAGCCGAGTTCGAGCTCGCATAAGCTCGGCTCGTTTATCTTTATTTAAATTATATATAAATAATAATATAAATACATTTTTTTGTATATTAAATAATCTAAATAATATTAAAAAAAAATTATCGAGCCGAGTCGAGCCGAACTCGAGTTTCATTAAAATTAACGAGCCGAGCCGAGCTCGAGTCGAGCTCGAGCTCGAGCTCAATAAACAAGCTCGATAAGTAAACGAGCCGAGCTCGAACTCAGCAAAGCTCGACTCAACTCGGTTCGTTTGCAGCCCTCGCAACTAACTCATTTGCTCTGCATATGGAAATATTGTTTATTGTTTTATACTTTGGTAGTCCAGATCCAGAAAGTAATACTTTAGGCCATTCCCATTATGCCATGTTTCCATTTCTCTCTTAAAAGCCAACACAAGGACAATAAACTTCATTATTTTAACTAATATAAATATACTCACTTTATTTGGTTTTAAGTTTTTTAAAATAATTTTTTATATTTTTTATTTTCAATGAATTTTTTAATGTTTTAATGTTTTAATATTTTTCTTTTTTACTTTTTATATCCACTTATCTAGTAAATATTTGTGAAGAATTTTAAAAATATTCAATAAATACCACTAAAAAAATATGAAAATTTATTGAATTTTTATAATATATATATATGCATATATATTTTGTATTTTTTGTATTCAATGAGTTTTTAAAGATTTTTTGCAAAAATTTTAGGGGAAATTAGGGAGAGGTCCTCCATACATGTTTGTGTAAGGATTTAAGGATAACAAAAATTATTTTGGAAGCAAAGATCTTTAAGATTTAAAATTTTAGAAGAATAAGGACAAATTTTGACATACATGCACCAAAATGTCCTAATTTTTTCCTTTAATTTTTTACTGGTCGTCTCTCTCTCTCTCGTCACGATCTATCTCCGGTATCACTTCTATTGTATCTCCAACATCGTTACCACATCCACTAACATTCATCTACCAGTGTCCTTTTTTTTATTAAATTTTATATATATATATATATATATATATCAATCACGTCTACCAACACTCTATCATATACCGCCGTTATCTAACCACTGCCATTGTGCATAGATTTAACATGTTTTACTTTATTTCTAATCGATTTATTTCATTATCGCCGATTTGTTCACAAATTTAATATATGAGTTTTAAATCTCTTTTCTCTCATTTCTTTTCCCCTTGTCTCTTTATTTTCTTTGCATCTCTATATTTTTCTTTGTGTTGAAACACAAAATTTCTATGTTTTTGTTTTTTTCTGTGTTGAAATATAATTTTCTCTATATTGAAAAACAAAATTTTTTGTATTGTTTCTTTGTCTCTAAGTAAAATTTTTCTTTGTATGAAGTAAATGTAATTTTACTGACATAAAAACGAACACAGCAAAATTTCATGAATTTTTTCGTTAGAATTTTATATTACTCATAGATCTTGTTTCAAAGATCTTATCAATAGGATTTTAAAAATATAGATTTTACAAAAAAAAAAAAAAGATATGTAAATCAAAAGTTATTAAATTTAAAGTTTTGAAATGACTTAAACAATATAAAAGGTAACTAATTAGAAAAATACTTCATTCACACAATTTCTTCACCACAAACCTGCCTGAATGACGTGGCAAGATTGGTTAGAAGGTTTTGAGAGAAAAAATGAGTCGCTAGAAGGTTTTGAGAGAAGAGAGAAGTGTAGCAGCGTGTATTATTAATTTGTCTTTTTCTTGTCACATTATTCAAGAGGGGTTTGTGGAGAGGAAATTATATAGATGCTAAACTAATTATGGGGAATTATTTTTGTTCAAAAGGGTTAAACATGTTATTGGACAACTTGAACACTAGAAAATTTGTTTATCCTTATTTTTTTTAAAGTAATATTAGTAGAGATCTCAAAAAACATTTACTTTTTAAATATACTTAAAACGTTAAAACAATTATTACAAAATTAAAAATATACACTAAAAATTTTAAAAATATAAATTAAAGTTTTTAAAAATTTCAAACTAAAAATTTTTCCATTGAGAAGAGAGAGTCAACAACACGGTACGGTGTTTCGTAATAGTTGGGTCTGCATCCCACGCGCCTCAACTACCGTAGGGCATACGTACGGAGATATTTTAGTTTCACAATATTTTATTTGATAAATTATAATTACAAATTTATTTTATATTTAAATTTATGTAACACTTGATCCATTTGTAATGGGAAATCTGCTAGTCATATTGGTCCCTTTTTAATGAGAAATTTGTTTAGTCATATAAATTAAAAAAAATAATATTATTATCTATTTTACATTAAAATATAGATTTACTTTGTGTATCTTTATGTTTTCAAAATATTTATATTAGTTTTGATTTTTTTAATTTTACTAAAAGTAATATCAGTGTAATTATGTTCAAATTGTGAAACTTACTAGGGGTTGTTTAGGAAGTGAGTTCGGTGGATTTTTTGGTTAAAATAAATTAAAATAGTTAATAAGATAAAATGTTACATTAAAATCATAATTTTATTTTTTCTCTTACTAGCATGAAATCAATTACAAAAAAATTTAATCAACTTTCTAAATATAATTTTTTTAATCAAATTAAAATAGTCAACTCCTCGAACGACTTTATATTGATGCCAATATAATTTACCTTGTTTTATTTGGGGAGAATAATGTCTATGGACAAAAGGAAACCAACGATGTTGAGCATTGTTGTTTGAATGTGCTTGAAAATTGGCATACTGTTTAGAAGAATAAGGACAAACTTTTACATACATGCACCAAAATGTCCTAATTTTTTTCTTTAATTTTTATTGCTCTCTCTCTCTCTCTCTCTCTCCCTTCCTCCGTCCCACCCTCCTAACCACATCTACCAACACTCTATCATATACCACCGTTGCCCAATCACTGCCATTGACCACCATTGATAGCCTATCTCTGATCTATGCATAGATTTAACATGTTTTACTTTATCTCTGATCGATTTATTTCATTATCGCCGATTTGTTTGCAAATTTAATATAGGAGTTTTAAATCTCCTCTCATTTATTCTCCCCTTGTCTCTTTATTTTCTTTGTGTCTCTATATTTTTCTTTGCAAAAATGCTACGCTTTAGGAATTTTTTTTCAAGAAAACCATCTGGAAAATGGATGAGGAGGAGGGGAGGAGGAGGGAAAGAGGAGGAGGAGGAGGAGGAGGCCGATCGTCGCAGCCGCCGTCGGTCGTCTGCCTAGGCCCGATCGTCTACCCAGCCCCGGTCGTCTGCCCAGCCCCGCCGTCGCACGCCTCCGCCTCTGCCCACCTCCTCCTCCGCCTCCTTCCATTTTGATGGCCCCCTCCAGTTCCTCCTCCTCCTCCTCCCCCTCCTCCCCTCCTCCTCCCCCCCTCCTCCTCCTCCTCCGTTTTCCTGATCGTTTTCCTGAAAAAAATTTCCTGAAACGTAGCATTGCTCTTTTTTTTGTGTTGAAACACAAATTTTTCGTGTTTTTGTTTTTCTCTGTGTTGAAATATAATTTTCTCTACATTGAAAAACAAAATTTTCTGTTTTGTTTCTTTGTCTCTAAGTAAAATTTTTCTTTGTATGAAGTAAGAGAAATTTTACTGTGACATAAAAACGAACACAGCAAAATTTCATAAATTTTTTCATTAGAATTTCGTATTACCCATAGATCTTGTTTCAAAGATCTTATTAATAAGATTTTTTAAATATAGATTTTACAAATATATATATATATATATATATGTAAATCAAAAGTTATTAAATTTAAAGTTTTGAAATGATTTAAACAATGTAAAAAGTAACTAATTAGAAAAATGCTTCATTCACACAATTTCTTCACCACAAATCCCCTGAATGAATGACGTAACAAAATTGGTTAGAAGGTTTTGAAAGAAGTAATGTGTGGCTAGAAGGTTTTGAAAGAAGAGAGGAGTGTAAGAGCGTGTATTATTAATTTGTCTTTTTGTTATCACATTATTCAACAGGGGTTTGTAGAGATGAAATTGTGTGGATGCTAAACTAATTATAGGAAATTATTTTTGTTCAAAATGGTTAAACATGTTATTGGACAACCTGAACACTAGAAAATTTGTTTGTCCTTATTTTTTTAAAAGGTAATATTAGTAGAGATCTCAAAAAATATTTGCTTTTTAAATGTATTTAAAATGTTAAAAAAATTAATTACAAAATTAAAAATATGCACCAAAAATTTAAATTAAAGTTTTTAAAAATTTTAAACTAAAATTTTTAGATTGAGAAGAGAGAGTCAGTCAACACACGGTGTTCCGTAATACTTGGGTCTACATCCCACGCGCCTCAACTACGGAGATATTTTAAGTTCACAATATTTTATTTGATAAATTATAATTACATTAAATTTCTTTTATATTTTAATTTATATAACACTTGGTTGATTTGTAATGAAAATTTGCTAGTCATATTGATCCCTTTTTAATGAGAAATTTGCTTACTCGTATAAATAAAAAAATAATATTATCATTTTTTTTACATTAAAATATAGATTTACTTGTATTTTTTTATATTTGTATTTTCATACTACGTATATTAATTTTGTTTTTTTTTTTAATTTTCATACTACGTATATTATTTTTGTATTTTTGTATTTTCATACTACGTATATTATTTTCATACGTATATTACTTGTGTATTTTTGTATTTTCATACTACGTATATTAATTTTGGTTTTTTTTAAAATTTTACTAAAAGTGATGTAAGTGTAATTATGTTCAAATTGTGAAACTTTTTTTTTTTTTTTTTGTTATAGGAAAATCCTCCCTACCCTCCCGCAGGTCCAAGGCAGCGCCCCTTGCAGAGATCACCAGGGTGTTCTGTTAGCCGTTCCGAGCGAGGAGACTATAACTTGGGAATTTGTCCCGACCTCCCAAGACATGCTCCACTTAAGTCAGGACTCGCACAGCGAGGGAACATTGAACCCACACCAAGTGCTAATTAGACAACTTGAGGTCTAACCTCCTAACCAACTGTGTTTCGCCCAAGAGATTGGCCCAGGGGAGAGGGAATTGAACCTATGACCTTGGGGCTTAAACCCCAAGTCTTAACCACAATGCCACCCACCCCTGGGTTTAAATTGTGAAACTTACTACGGGTTGTTTAGGAAGTGAATTTGGTGATTTTTTTGGCTAAAATAAGTGAAAATAGTTAATAAAATAAAGTGTCACATCAAAATCATAATTTTACTTTTTCTCTTACACTATTATGTTTGGGAACCTAGAAGAGAAAAGAAAAGAAATGATTACTTAAGTTATAAAAGAAAAGAAATGAAATGAAATGAAATGATTGTGATTTCCTTCTTTTGTTTGGATAAGGAAGAAATAAAAAAAATAAAAAAATGATTGTAGTTTCTCTCATTCTTGTTTGGTTAGATTTCATTAAGAGAAAAGAAAAGGAATTATTTTATATTATATTACCAAAATAACCTATTTATATTTTCAATCATTTTATTTCTTTTATTTTTATAGGGACAAAATTGGTATTATGAAAATAGTGGTTTCTTTTCTCTCACAATCTCTCTATTTTTGGAAAGATTGAAAATGAGGCTTATAAGAGAAATGAGTTTCTCTCTATTTCTCTCAATTTTTTCCCATTTTTCTCCACTTAGATTATCCAAACAAATAAGAAAAATACATATCTCTCAATTTCTTTTCTTTTTTCTCCAAATCACTCAATCCAAACATAGCGTTACTACACTACCATGAAATCAATTACAAAAAAAATTAATCAACTTTTCAAATACAATTTTTTTAACTAAACTAAAATAGTTGAAAATCCAACTGAAGTGGTCAACTTCTCAAACGACGCTCTCTGTATGGTTTGGAGGGGAGTATGCATTCAAAATTACGGGTAGGCCTATACATTTGATCTTGAAGTGGTCCTGTGATATGATGGAGTGTTTTAATAGCTCAAAGGAGTGTATCAGCCTCTTTAGTTCCATTGCTTGGACACGGTGGTTTATTTGGAAGGAGAGTAACAAGGTTTTGGTAACATTATTTTTTGGTTTAATCTCCATCATAAATACATTCATTTTTTGAATAAATTTTAGAGAAAATAGGGTCCCTCTCCCACTTTTCGTAATGGAAGAGATCCACGATATTATTTTTTGATGTCTAAGGTCCCTCCCATCTATGACAGAGAAATTCAGCCCCCTTCCTTTTCTCTACTCTCACTCATCACCACGATCAAACACGCACACACACAGAGTTCACTGTTCGTGATCGGAAACGCAATCATCATCACTCTGTTTCTGAAATACAGATCGATCATGGAGAGCTGAGATGATCGTCGGAAAGCACCATTGTTTCCGGTTAGATGAGAGAGAGAGAGAGAGAGAGAACAGAGAGGTGTCGGAGCTGTGATACACAACACACACAGACACGGCCAGCAGACAGACAACTCACACACACATCCACTCTCTCGCCGCCCCAACGGCACCGTCAACCGCCGCCTCACCACCTTCCTCGACCTCAAATCTCCTCCCTCCGCCACCAAACCCATCCACGGCGTCACCACCTGCGACACCACAATCCATTTGCAGGCTTGTACTTTGGTTTGGGAAGTGAGAGTGATTGGATGGGATGTGTGCTATGGAGCTGAATTTGTGCCTGAATTTGAGCTGAATTTTCTCCAGAGAAAATTCTCAACCCAGAGAAAATTCCCACTTTCGTTATCTGTTTCTACCAGAATAGATTTAACCATGATAGCCAGCCTAGATTACTTCCCTGTTCTTGCAAAAATCGATCCACAGTAAGGGGTCGGATGAGAGTTCACTTTGCCAAGATATTTCAGCTTTTTGGTCGATTGATCGATGAACGTTTAGAGTTGAGGAAATTGAGGAAGACTAGTGAAGAAAACGATGTGTTAGATATCCTGCTTGATATCATTGACCAGAACAGTGAAGATATTGATAGAATTCACATGGAGCATTTGTTCTTGGTTTGTCTTTCTTCTCCTCTCCTTCCTGTTCATCTAGAATATATCTAGATTTTATTTTTTAATTCTTTTAAATTTTATTAAGCTAATTTTAAATTTGAATTTTCTTTGGAGTCCATGAAAGGTTAAGGAAATTTCTCTGGCAGTGTCCATGAAAGGCTAAGGAGGCCAGAGAAATTCAAAATTTCTCTGGACCAATTTTCTCTGACTTGAATTTTCTCTGGACCAATTTTCTCTGGATTGTTGTTGAGGGACCTTAGACATCATGAAAATATTTGATGTCCTTTATACTATAAAATCATAATATCAGGGACCTTAAAAAAAATACCCCTAAATTTTATGACAAATTTGAGGAGTCTCCATTTTTTCTAAAAGATATATTCAAAATGAGACTCCATCACCTTTTTTCTTTTCTTTTTTATTTATTTATTCAATCGTTATATGTGATTTGATTTCGGGTGACAATCTGTAAAATTATTTTTGGACTATCTTTGAACGCGTACTATAATTTTTATTAAATTAAAAATTAGTAAGATAACTAGAATATCATCTTCCATGATTTGCCAAATTATTATAAAATTTAAAAAAGGTCAAATCTTATGACAAATTACACATAAGGGTTCGTTTGGCAAGAGCTAAACGGGGCTTTTTTGGCTATTTTAGCCACAAAAGACAAAATAGGCTATTTTAGCCACAACAAACAAAATATCACATCCAACCCATAATTATTATACTCTTCTCTCACAAAAAAAAAGTTAAAAAAGCCAAAAAGCCAAAAAGCCCTTCCCAAACTAAGCTTTTTAGCCCAGGCTAAAAAAGCTAAAAAAACTAAAAAGCCAAAAAGCCAACCCACTTCCCAAACGGAGGCTAAAATTGGGCAACACTCTGCTAACCTTTCTTATAATGAAATCTACAAATACCATTTTTATTTAGTATTTTGTGAAGAAATAAAAATAAAATAACATTTGTATTTGTACAAGTCAGAACAAATTTTTTTAGATAGGTGTCGGAATAAAATTTTAATATGTAATATTTTGACACTAATAAAATTTGACTTTCACATTATTATTTTGACATCAATCACGAGAGATATTTTTATTTTTATTTTTTTGTTTTTAAATGAGCAATTATCATTTTTTGTGTGTTTTGCAGTTCTTTCTATGACAATATGGTAAGCTCAAGATTCTTTATTCCATTGATTTAATTTTAATTATTAGATTATGTTTTAAAATTTACATATTTCAAAATTCTTATAAAGTACTCATTTGACATATCACATTCGGTTTAAAATCATTACAAAAAAAAAAAAAAAAAATTAAAAAGTTAATAAAATAAAATGTCATATTCAAACTATAATCATTTCAGCCTTGTTTGGTTTAACTCTCAAAACACAATTTTTGAAAAAAATTTCCAAGATCACTTTATTTTTCCTACACATCAATCAATCACTTTTTTTTCTCTCCTCTCTCCTTCTTAATTATTTTTTTCTTACACATATCCACTCAACTACAATAAAATATCAAATCATTCCAAACTCCAAAACTATTTTCAAAATATACAACTAAACAAATCAAAAAAAATTCTAAATTTTTTTCTCAAATTTTTTTTTGAAAATTTATCTCAAAACACAAACCAAACACACCCTTCATTTTTTTCTCTCACAAGACTCAAAAAAAAAAAATCGCAAAGTCCATCACAAACGAGACTTTTTATCCCAGATTAGTCAAAAAAACTAAAAAATCAATCCACATCCCAAATGAACTCAAAATTCAATGACTAAATTTACATAACTAGAAGGATAGAAAAATTCAAAGATGAATTTTGGCGACTCATCTTTCATGGGCTAAGGGGCCAAATACAACAAACCCTAGACTCAAGTCCAGCGTAATTCACGTTGTTTTGAGTATTGTTTATACATTATTTTTTTTTTACTTATTAAAAGATATGTAGAAAAGTAAAAAAATAATATGATCCAATTAAATTAATAAGTCAATAAGTTGACTTTTTTAGATGTTGGCAAAGAGACCTTTGAGCATCTCTAACGATTCACCAATTTTTTCACCAAATCTAAGTAAAAAAAAATGCAAGTTTCTCAATCTGATACGAGCTGCTCCAACAGTTGCACTGTAACTTGCATCAAAAGACTGGGAACGTCCGGTGAGACAATCAGCCGGTCGACTGGTCAAGGCACTGAAAAAAAATTTTCCCCTCAATTTCTGTTTCCCAATTGTTTCTCATTTTTTTTTCCTATTTTTTCCCCTCCATTAAATATTTTTCATTTTTTGTTGCCTCCAATAATGATTTTCTTCCAAGAACTGATATAAACACATTAATCCGTGTACCATATACCATATACCATACAAGAGGTACATTATATCTAGAAGGCACCATAATTGAAAGTAGAGCATAGTGAGTATCTCAAATTCTTACCTGAACACAGTACCCCTTGGTGTACCCTCTGTTTTTTGCTCATAAATCAATCTCTCTTTCTCTCTCTCTTTATGTCTGTGGAGTGAAACTGATTTTTTCTATTTCAAAGAATCAGCAAACAACTTAATTATGATCTGGGTGAATTTTATTCAAGCTGAAAAATAGCTACTTTCATATATATTATGGACATCTTTAGTAGGTAGGTAGAAAGTATACAAATATAGTACAAAGCAATTGCTTTTGAAATCAATGCTCTATTGAAATTAAACCCTTATTACTACCAATCCCAGAAAGTCGCTACACTTTCTCCCAAAAATTTATCAAATGCATCTTCTTTTTCTTGCTATCATTTGTATATATATATATATATATATATATATATGTACAGAGTTTCTTCTTTTCTTTTCTTTTATTCTTTCTTAATTATTTTTATAAATTCCAATGATAAAAGAATATGTACCTATCGCTGGCAAGGTCAGTGTTCTCCAAACCTAAGTCAAGATTTGGGGAACGATCTGTACCTATTGATTCAAATTTGATTGAAGAAATAGGCTTAGCAATGCAAGAAAGAACTGAACATAGCTTATTTTCGCCTGAACACAGCAGCTTTGCATTTTTTGTACGCAACGGACGACTAGTGGGACAACCGGCCGAACGTCCAGTCGGTTGTCTGGTAGGATCCACCTCCAACGTAAACGTACAGTATTTTGGTGAAATCTGATTCAGTTCCTCATTTTGGTAAAAGTTTTGGCTTGTTCTCAATTTGATATCGTTTTGGTGAAACTGTTGGAGAGACAAAAAGTGATATTTTTTTTATCAAATTCAAATCTAGTGATCAATCTAATTCACCATTGAAGATGGTCTTAGGACAAGTTAACATGTTATTTAGTTTAAAAATAAAAAATAAAACTTCTTCTACGTTTTTTACTTATTTTTAATAAAAAGTAAAAAAATTAACTAAAATAATTAATTCTCAAAATAACCCTCAATCTCACTTGATTTGAGCCAACCCCACATCGGATATAAGTTTGGCTGGGCAAAAGTCCACCAAGCCCAACTTTTGAGTGTAATGATGACCCAAATCCCTAAAACACCTTAAAAAGAAAAAAAAAAATACGAGATAATTTTTATTAAATTGAAGCTTTTTTGGATACATGTTGATAAATTAGTCAAAAAGTTAATACAAAAAAAGGAAAATGATTTTGAGTCTTAAAAATATTCCTCCTAATCCCCCTAATTTTCAATTTGGGCAACTGTTTCCTTTTTTTTTTTTTTTTTTCTAACTTGATATGGAAATTAGGGGATTAGGGAGGGTATTTTTAGGAGATGTAGCAAGGTCCACAAAAAAATCAATCAATTCTCTTATTTGGTTTACATATTCTTAATTTGATTAATTAAATGACCGTTAATAGAGTCAAGTGCAGAAAAATGATTCATGTAATCGACTCTATTTAATGAGACTTAAAACTTGATTTGATTTAGTTTGATTGTATAAAAAATAAAATAAAAAATTACTCAAAAAAAAGTCAATTCCCATAGGTCTATGTTAACAATTAGGAAAAAAAAATCAACTTATTAACTTATTTAGATCATATGACTTCCTTATTTTTTTACATATTTTTTCAAAAAAAACCAATAAACTAAAAAAAAAAAAAAATCACTTTTCAAAATAAGCCTCAATAGGCTTTTAACATTTAAACTTAGAACTATAATGGAGAGTTGCAGACAATAAACTCTAAAGTAGAGTTGACAATGAAAAAAAAATTAAAAAACAAAAAAAATCAAAACATTATGAGACCCACCCATTACAGCTGTCTTCAGGTTCTTAGGTTAGAACCTTCAAACATTTTTGTTAAAACTTATTTTGAAGGTAATTTTCCAATCCTAGTACTAGACAAAAGGCGTCAATCATCCAATGGCAGAGTTGTAACAGATCTGGTAAGATCTCATCAATGAAAAGGTAATTCAAAAAATTAAATAATAGAAATAAAATAAATCAAGAGAGCCCGTGACTCCTCCCAATCACAGACCCAGTCAATCATCCGCCACGACGACTTCCTTTCTACAATCCTACGACTACGGTTGGGCTGTCACCTCCCATCACTCACAGCTGGACATCTCATCTAATAAACTGAAAATAAAATAAATAAAAAACAAAAAAAATGTCGGTTACTCTGTTCCCAGATGACCGCCCTCATTTCTGCACAATCTCTAGAGAGAGAGAGAGAGAGAGAGAGAGAAGCTGATCTATGTATGACAACGATTGAGTCATCGTCCGCGGTGGAATCGAGCATGGAGGACACTTCGCAAACCCTAATAAACCATCAATTTTCGAACAACACGAACAGGAACGGCCGCGGCCGCCGAATCGGAGGGGGAGGAGGCGACGACGTCGTCAGCGGGGATGATGAAGAATTCAGAGGCGAAGAGTGTGATAACGAGGCTTGGGACACACTGAGCAAGAGCTTTCGGCAAGTCCAGTCGGTGTTGGATCAGAACCGAGCTTTGATTCAACAGGTTAACGAGAATCACCAATCGAAGATGCCTGACAATCTCGTCAAGAACGTTGCCCTAATTCGAGAGATCAACGGTAATATATCCAAAGTCATGTCTCTCTACTCCGATCTCTCCGTTGGTTTCTCCAACATCGTTCAGCAGCGACGCGCGATCAACAATGACGACCACGTGGAGAAGAGTGCAGGCTCTTGAACTCGTCATCATCATCACCGATCAATTGATTTCAGTAATTTTCAATCACCTTTGCTCTGTTTTACACTTCTGTTCTGTGTATGTAGGTTAAGTCTGGTCTGTGTTTGGATTTGTCTTTGGTTAGTCTGTTCTATTTGGAATATGGCATGTGTTTGGTCGAATTCGCGTTTTTGTGCATGGAGGATTATTGGCTTTTTAAAGTTATAGTTGGGTCGATGGCGGTGGCATTGATAAATCTGTTGCTTATTTGGTGCTGTTGTTATGTTTTTGTGTTGTAAGGACAATGACTGCGGGACTGCCTATTATAGCTTGCTGCCCGCAGACGTAATGAGGTATTTATGTTCTGTTTGGTTGTCTCATATTGACTTCACTTTATTTTCTTAGTTTTTATAATTGCTAATTACTTATGAGTATCCATTGAAGAAGTTAGGTTTCGTAGTTTCCAATTAGTCTCAACAAATTAGGGTAGCATTGACATGGAATCAAAGGGGAGATGCTACAATGTGCACCCAAAAAAAAAGTGCATATGGTATGCCTTTCATAACTTTTTTACGAAATTTCATAATTTAAAAACAAAATATCATAAGTTTTTTTATTACGAAAGTAATAACTTTTTTTCATTATAAAATGTCATAACAAAAATCATAAAGTGTCATAGCAAAACTACAAAGTGTCATAACAAAAATTACAAAGGATCATAACATTATCATCCCTAACTCTTGGGTGCACACCATAAATTCATTATTCATAACTTTATCACAAAATGTCATGACATACATCACAAATAATCACAACTTTCATCATAAAAAAATCATAGCTTTCTCACAATGTGCATCTTTTTAAAGTGTGCAGGTAGATTTCTTCCCCTAAATCAAAGAGTTAAGAAAACCTTACTTTTTCATCCCATGACCATAATTACTGGGGGAGGTGTTAAGAAATAACTCACGTATTGCGTAATTCTAATCATGGTTTTTAAAATCAGGATTCTAT
This sequence comes from Camellia japonica, assembly GCA_030407325.1. Lineage (NCBI taxonomy): Eukaryota > Viridiplantae > Streptophyta > Magnoliopsida > Ericales > Theaceae > Camellia > Camellia japonica. The sequence goes on from JAPPVO010000016.1 coordinate 51,653,182, forward strand.
GTAGAATCGGTGAGAGGGTCTCGTGGATCCAATCATAGGATCGGATCGAGGATCGCATAATTCTACTTTTTGTTAAAAATAAATGATGCATATTAAAAATAAGGTGAAAAATTACAAATTTAGGGATCCTACTTATGATCCTATATGATCGATCCCACACAATCGTACTTGTGATCATGCTATAACTTCGATTGTACAACGATTTGGATTGTTTTGGCAATTTAGGATCATAGGATCGATCCTACGATTAAGATTGCGATTTTGATGACCATGATTCTAATAAGGATGCAAATTGGAAGAAAATCATTTGAGTTGTTCATGAAATTCCAGAATGATGATGCATTTTTAGAAATAAAATAAAATAAAAAATTATAGGTTCCATTTTTCCAGAATTAAATTCACTTTGCTTGGTTCCTCTTTTCCAAAAACACTTTTCAGAAAATTCTACTTTCTTGTTTTCCGTGTTTCTTTGTTTTTACTGAATTTTTTTAATATTTTAAGCAAATTTTTTTACTTTTTAGACATACCTAACATAAATATACTTAAAAAGTAAAAAATTTGTGAAAAAAAACCTTTTAAAAATTCACTAAATACCAAAAATATAAAAAAATAAATGAGAATGCAGTACATTTTTTTTGTATTTTTATGTATTTATTAATTTTTTAAAATATTTTTTCACAAATTTTTTACTTTTTAGATACATCTAAGTAAGGTGCATCTAAAAAAGTAAAAAAAAATGTTTAAAATTTTAAAAATATTCACTAAAAACAAAAAAATACAAAAACCAAAAAACTCAGTTTTCGAAAAATTTAATCCAAAAAACTCAAACCAAACACACTGATTGATTTCTTTTTTGCCCCTGCATTTCGTTAACTTGTAATTAGGTCTTTTGTGTTATTTGGAGTACAAATGCTTTTTTTGGGACACAAATGCATCGAATTGTTTGATTCTAACTGGATAAAATATTTCATTGATATGCACATCATGGAGCTATGACTTGATCTTTTCTATTGTATCCACATTTAGCACGGTTCTTCATGCTGACGGAGCAGGTGGCGTTGTTCACTAGTTATAACTTATCAAAATAAAGAATATGGGTAGTTAATTCTTTTCACATCTTTGGTTTTTCACACTCATTACCTGGTGATCCTCTGCCTCAGACTTTCCTTGGCATTTTTGTTGTCGGAGCAAGTGTTTGTTAGTCTTGTACAGTAGTGTCAAGTGTTGCACTTTCAGTGATTCATGTATTAGATCAAGGCTGATTTCATCATACGAGACTCTTTTTGGCTATATGTTTTCTTGTAACTTAACACATTCTTGATTGAACAGTTTTCAAGGCTATTTCATTTATCTTCAAAATAACACCATCGATTCCAGTTTCAGCCAAATGTTACCTGATGAGAAGCTTTCAGCTACATGAGCAATTTCCCATACTCCCTTCCTTGGTTCAAGGGAAATGGGCGTAGTAGTGTATTGTAAGGTCTACCTTTTCATTGGAATGCTTACATCTTTACTTTGTGAAAGTACGGCTCTTGCGGTGCTGCTACAAGACTGCAGTGGCATAATTTGAAATACTGTAGATAAGCTGGCCCAATGCCCATATACCTAAGAAGAGGAGAAAGATACATAAATTTTCAAATGAAGAGTAAGCATAATAAGATGATTTCATCAATTCTACTGTTTATGGAATGGAATGGAATAACCAAACACTAGGCTATGCTTTAGCCTTTGGCCTTGTCCACTCTGTCTAAGAATTACTAATTATCACTTTGGACTCCTAACAGTTGAAAGTTGAACGAGCACAGGGGTTAGGTTAAGAATTTGGAGTAATTTGTCACATTATTTGGTATAAATATATATTATGATATTTTTGAGATTTTCATCGGTGTGCATCCCTTCTTATTTTTTTGTTATGAGTAAGAGGGACTAAGTTTTTTTGGCAGCTAAAGGGTATAGGTCGTTGTCTTTCATGTGTAAGTTGTTTAATATGGTGAGAATCGTGTATAACTGAAGTTAAATTCCTGATTCATTCTTTCAAGAGACGGTAACTTTCTATGATGAGTTTTTTTTTTTTTTTTTAAATATTTATTATTTATTTATTATCAGAGTTTCTATGATGAGGTTGGGAAGAAAAACTTGCATTAAGAGAGGGATGGTTTAGATGGAGCATGATCATACTTTCTCTAAAACTTCAACAAAAACGGTTGCTTTTGGTGGAAAACTGAAAAGGTGAACAAAGGATGCACAAATGGTTTTAGCTGAACAATGAGGTAGAGCCAATGTTACTATATTGATTAGGGGGGAGCATGGTTCAGATTGGTTCGGTTTAGGAAAAAATCAAGACCAATCCACTACCTTTGGTTCTATCAAATTTGAAACCAAACCAATCTATGAAAATCTTGGAACCAATCCGAACCGAGCCACTAAACCACGGTTTGGTTTGGAACTGCGGATTTTAAAATATTATCATTATTCATAATATAATCACAAAATGTTATTCATAACCTAAGAATTGTTTACGTGATTGCTTAAAACTAGTTATATCACTATACAAAAATATATCTATAATAGTAGAGAGTTATAATATATATATATTTGATACTAATAAAATATTTTAGTATTTACTTTCAGTAACAAATTATATATAATCTAAACGATCCGGTTCAGTTCCAATTGGATTCGTAGTTATAAAACCACAGATCGAACTGTGAAGTACGGTTTGCGTGTTTAAAAAACCAAAACCAAACCGTGCATTGAGAAAACCAAACCAAACAAAACAATGTGATTTGGTTTGGATTGGACCGATTTACGATTTTTTCGGTTTTTATGCTTAGCCCTAATATTGATGCAACATAGTTGATGTTGGGACCCAAGAGAATATGATATATTGATTGCTAGCCTTATGTAATTTTATCATTTTATTATGACTTTTAGAGAGTTTTAGCGACATTTCTAGGAAGCTGTGTGTTAGTGTTGTGTGTCTGTGTCTGACATAGACTCTTGTCGGACACTTTCCAACATGTGTCAGACACACTTCCAAATGTGTCATATTATTTTGTGAGAGTCATGCTACATCGTATGTGTAGACCTTTTTCTTGTCAAGGTTGATTTTTGAATAGGTCTAGAGAGCATGTGTATATATATATTGTTGGCTCTAGTGTGGAATTGGATCTGAACCAAATTATTGGACAAACTGTTCTTGGGTGTGCCCTCAGAATTCAGATCTAGGTTCTGTCCTGACCATTCAGGTTGAGAATATGAAGTATCTACAGATGGATTGATGAATTCGCGTATTGATATATGTACAAGTCAATACGATGTCCATAGCCCCTAATAGGTTCTACATTTGATTATATTTGAGCTCTATTCGTCTTTCGGATTTCCTTTGCTTTTATTTTGGTTCTTTTCCTTTTTTATTTTTAATGGTGATGTGTTTGTCTGAATTGACATGTCTAGTCACCCATTATGGTCTCTTCCCTTTTTTTCTTTTGATACATTGGAGGGAAAGGGGGGTGTCGATTTCATAACCTCCTATTGAGGTACACAAATTCTGGCCATTGGGCTAACCCCAATAGGTGATTTCTTTCCTTTGTTTCTGAATAAAAATCATGTGTTTTCTTGTTTTTCTCTCTTTCTATTAGTACTTTTTTCGCACAATGATGTTAAGCATGGAATTGGCAGCCTCGCTTACCATTGCAACAGCCCACCACTCCTCACCTCTTCCCCAAAAAATAAGACTTGTCTAGCCAATCTCTTTTGAGTTTTCATATTATTTGGACTCTTCTATCACATTGTAGCATTGGTTGGTTGTTTGCTATCTTCACAAATCTGACATTGTATCAAATGTCATTTTCTCATTACAATTGCATAAGTTTGTTTATTTCATTCTTGTTTAGGAGCCATTTGACATAAGGTCTGAACTTCCCATCGACTGACTGCTTATATTGATTACAGTTATAATTTTTCCATATTGCCTTGAATTGGATATGGATTTATGACTTGAAGTCCTTGAGCCGTTCATGACTCAATAATTTATTTTTTGTCATTTATCTTTTGTTTTCCTCTTCACATTATATGAACAGTTTAATGGGTTTTCTAATAGTAGTAAGCCTTCTTTGACCACCACTAAAGTCTGCCTCCACCTCCATTCCATATACATACTCTCCTGAAACAACAAACATTTAGCTAATTATTACTTTCTGAATGGTATGGATTCTGAGGGCCTAAAATTCAGATCGAGGTCGTGAGAGGCTGCAAGTTGCTGTTATTCGAGGAGATGCAACTATACCAAGTAGTGATGGAAATTGTGGTGATTATAATTACTGGACCTTGGTTGCAAGATTCGACTCTTTAATTCGCAATTGTTTCTTTCTTGTGTTCATTCATTTCATTTGAATGCATGTTTGGTCATTCATTTATAACTCTTTTGAGTATTTGTTGCCTGAGTTGGTGTTAACTGTCAGTTTCTTTTTTCTTTTTTTTTTCTAAAATATCCTCACGTAATTAATATATCATATTCTTTAGTTCATTACTTTAGTTCATTATAGCTGTATACTTTAGTTCGTTATAGCTGTATACTTTCGTTCTGTAAAGGCAACCACACCCACTACCACCTTTCTGCTTTAGTTTAGTGTGTATATTATTTAATGTAAATTATATGCTTTCGGTGCTCCATTGATTGCTCCATTGTATCCCCATCCTCTATATAAAAGAGAGCTCATTCTCCATTGTAAACACACACAATAACAGATATACAGAGCCATTCAATTGCTCTTTTTTTCTCTCTCTCTCTCTCTCTCTCTCTCAAATTATTGTTTCAGTCTGTAACTTGCCCCATACAAGTATGATTCGATTTTCCCGATGGTGTATCAAAACACATCTTAAAAACCTTGTGTGGCTGAGGGGCAGATCTGAATTATGTCTGGCTGATTGGAAGGGATTGAGATTGATAACACCGTGGGCATCACATGGGCTCTGCATATTTTTGTTTGCCCCTAATACTTCGTTTAATTGGCTAAAATGGGTTGGATTGGTAGTACCTAGTATTGTTAATACCTCAAGGGCATGTTTGATTGGGTGAATTAGAGTATGGGATTGAGATTATTAATCGGTGGGCTCAATTATCTTATGTTTGTTTTAACATTTTGGTTTAGGATTATTAATCCAACGGATAATTAATCCAACAAATTTTTAAGATTATTAGTAATGGGGTAGGGGTGGGATTATTAATACAATGGATATTAATCCAATTGGATAGTGAATACCACATTAATTTAATAGGATTATTAATACTTCACTATTAATCTTTTGAATCAAACATGACCCAAATTCACTAAAAAGTAAAATACTTGTGAAAAAAATATTTTAAAAAATTAATAAATACACAAATATAAAAAATTTACTGATTTTTCATATATATATATATATATATATTTGTATTTTTGATATTTAGTAATTTTTTAAAGATTTTTTTTACGAAAAACATACTTTTTAAGTGTATTTATGCTGTGTCTAAAAATTTAAAAAAAATTGTTTTAAAAAATTCAGTAAAAACAAAAAAAAAATACGGAAAACAAAATAGTAGAATTTTCTGAAAAGTGTTTTCAAAAAACTTGAAACAAACATGGTGAATGGGATTATGGTATTTCTAATGCAATGGCCATGGGATTAACCATCTCATCTCATCGCAAAAAATAATTATTCTCATATTTCATGTTTTATCCTACTTTAATTGAGTAGAGTACGAATATTCTCACCGTTTATATAATTTCATTTACCCTAGAAGTGAATCGTGCTATATACGGAATAAAAATTATTAATGTGATTATAAAAAAATTACAAGATATTATTAAGTCGAAATTGAGTAAGCCAATTAAACATTACTTTAGGATCATGAAAAAGGTTTGTGAATGTTAATTCAGGAAACAATATTATAAATTTAGAAAAAATATCAAAAAAAAAAAAAACTCAGAATTTAACATCTATTGCCAAAAAAGTATTTTAAATATATGTCACTGATCTAAATTTCACGGTAATTTTATGGAACCATAGACCTTCTTAACTCAAGTTTCATTAATGCGTGGTATGACTTTTTTTTTATTTTTTTTATTTTTGGATGTCTATATGCACAAAAGAATTTGGATATAAAAAATATACATATATAAAACAAATATTAGCAATTATAGATACAAATTTTATTTTCCAATCACAAATCACAAGCTATATATCCATCTATCTTGCTTTGGAATCTCATGTTGGCATTACTAATGTTTTAAATAATTTATTGACTTGACGGCCCACAAACCAGCCACACTAAAAAGAGAGTACTTTAAACAAAATAAACCCACGTTTTCTGTATACACATGCCCACACTAATATCTAACATATCATATGTCAAATAAATAAATAAACAAAAACCTAAATATTGAAACAAATGTAACCATTTGTAATAGTGGAATTAGTATGATTCAAATTTGTATCAAGATGTTCTCATTTATGTATGGATTTTCATATTTGTTCAAGAATAAAACTGTTTTAATTTTTAAAAGTAATATCCTTCCATTAATAATGAGACGGTATTAAAAACGTATTCATAATTTAAAATGTATAGATGAAATTTACTTTTGAATAATTCATATTATACCAAAAATATGGATGATACATTAAAATCCAAACACTCTGTTTGATTTTGAGTTTTCAAAAAATAATTTTTTGAGTTTTCAATTTGTATTTTTGTAAAAATATTTTAATCATTTTTTTTTTGAAAAAAAAATCTACTTAATCATGATATATACTACATATTTTTTTGTTATAGATAGAAACCAAGATATACTTAAAAAGCATTAAATTTGTACAAATTTTTTTAAAAAATCATTAAATACAACAAAAAAACAAAAATGTATTGAATTTATATATATATATATATATATTATTTTATATTTTTTGTATTTCGTGAATTTTTTAAAGTTTTTTCATAAATATTATATTTGTTTAACAATATTTAGATTAGATGTATCTAAAAAATAAAAAAAATTGACATAAAATATTTATAAAAAAATACAAAAATAAAAAATTTAATTTTCAAAAAAAACAGAACAAACAAAAAGAGTGAATGTTATTCAAACTCCCAACAATAAAAAAATTATTGGCTGATTTTGGGACAGTTCATGGCCATATCTCAAGTTAATCACAAACCATCATATCTACTTATATTTTTCAATCACTCAATACAACACCGTAAATCCTTATGGATTAAAGTCATAATCAGCTAGTAATCAAGAGATTACCTACCGCCTCAATCAAAAATCAAATCAAATTTAATATTAAAGGGCCAAATTACATAAATAAAATTTACAAAGATTATCTAATAAATAGTGCATACATGATGTAGGCCGAAAGATACCATATTGAGACCACTTAAGTTACATGTTTAGTCTTTCAATATTGTTTATTTGGTGGAGATGATGTGTTTCGTACACTTGTACAATGTGGCAGGAAATATGAAAATTCAATCAAAAAGGGCACGAAAGCAGATCCCCCGTGTAAGAAGTGAAGAATCCGAGCCAGCCAGACCACTGCACGTGCGGCCAAGCTTCACTACACGTGCGGCCTACCACGACTCGAGCGACCCACATGGGCGCTCGAGCGGCTCACCTAGGGACGCGTGCACAGAATTTTCGATCTATTTTGCTGAGAATAAAAGAAAGAAAAATAGCCAAACCTAGGGTTCGAAAAAAAATTAATTCAGAGAAAATGGAGGCTAGGGTTCTAAAGAGGTGATTTTCTTCTAAAGTTTCATGGAGGGTTTCTTCCTCATCTTCTTCCTCTTCCCACTCCTCTATGAGTGGCTAGTCTTCTTTTCTAGGGTTTTAATGAAACCCTAGCCATGTAATTAGGTTTTTCTTTTGATTTTCAATTGTGTAAAGGTTTGAACAATTGTATAATGTTTTAGAAGTTATATATATATATATATATATATATATTTCATTATCTTCAAATATTCGGCTTTCTGTGATTATTGAATGTTTTCTATACAAGAGTTTCTATTCTTTCACATTCAAGGTATGAGACGAACCATACTATGAGAGACGAGTTGTGTCACTACCTTAGTTGAGAGTGAACGATTCGTACTACTTGAGATGGTTCGTGCTCGTACAATGAATGTGATAATTTTCTTGTTAAATGTTTTGAACTTGTAGTTGCGAAGTATTATTCCGTTCGAACCATAACATAATTGTTTTCAATTTGAAACCCTATTTACGTAATTAGTGGTGGACTTATTGCCCTAGGTTTTTCTCCAAATCAGTAAATCCAATTTTATTTATAATTGATAATTTAATTACTTAGTTTAATTTATTTGTTATTAAATTAGGTTATGAACAATCAATCTTTTCATCAAAATTAATTTAGGAATTTAAAAATTAAATTTGTCTAATTTCACAATTATCCCTATAGATTAATACTTGAACTTACCATTATTTTAAAAAAATTTGATATAATTTAGTGATTTAATTTTAATATGTGTAACGAGCCATCACTACATTACTTAATCAAAACATTCTCAATAACTCGTACTATAGAAATCCATATTACGTAATGGGCATGGCTTTGGTCCAGTCCTTAATTAAATTAGACGGTGTTGTTGGGCTTGTGAGAGTCCACCACGGGTTCCGTTTTGAAAATCTGAACCGTTCAATGTGTAGAACTCGTCGAGTATTATATGGCTATGAAAAATCACGTTGATCGGATATCGATAGCTATGTGATCAAATCAGTTTTGTATAAAAAAAATAGACGGTGAATAAATTAACGGTTGATAAAAAACTGATTTGATCACATAGCTATTGATATCCGATCAACGTGATTTTTCATAGGCATATAGTACTCGACGAGTTCTACACATTGAACGGTTCAGATTTTCAAAACGGGATCCGTGGTGGGCCTCACGAACCCAACAGCACCGTCCAGTCCGATTAAGGACTGGACCAAAGCCAGAGCCTTACGTAATCTCTCTACCAATGACAGTACATGTAAAATGCCAAGTTGCGACCAACCAATAACTTCTCTAATAATACAGAGGAATTTGAACTAACGGTCGCGCATGACTAGCCAACTACCTTGGCGAGAGAGAGAGAGAGAGAGAGGCCAACTACCTTCCCAAGAGAGAGAGGACTGCTAGGTGAAACCCCAGGAGATTCCTCCATCATGGCTTTTGCTTTTGAATTGCAACAATGGCCGATTCAACCCATAATCTCCAAGGTCAGACCCTTTTTTTTGAATCCATTTCAAATTTTTGACCTACACTTTCATTTTTTTCCACTTCTTGTTGTTCAGTATGGAAGAAGAACCAGAGCACAATCCCACTCCCACTCCCACTCCGTCTGTTTCTTCTTCGAATGCAATCGAGGGTTCATCGTCCGATTCACAGGTCCACGAAGAACCAGAGCCAGAACCAGAACCAGAACCAGAACCAGAAGAGAGCAATCAATTACCCCAAATTGAGGACCGCCGCCGCACAATACCGGGAGTATCTTATCGGCTAAACATATCGATATCCGATTCTCCCTCGACCCAAGTCAGAGATGACGTCTGGTCTTGCCTCATCGTGCTCGTCACATTTTGGTTCTTTGGTCTCTCCCGATTATCCTCTCTATTCTTTTTGTTTTTTAAGTAGTAGTTTCTTTTTTTTGGCCTCTGTTTGGTTGCTGAGAAACCTCACGAATTCAAGAAGGCGTTAATCTTCTATACCATTTCTCTTTTGGGTTTTCCAAGTTATATAAAAACTGGATTCAACCAAGTCAGGCCATCTCTAGCCCTTACTCCTATTTTTACTAAAATTTGAGTATTGGTTCGATAAGTGGCACAATTTTAAATTTAGAACTTATTATTATATCACTCCAAAATTGTCTTTAGAAATATGAATTAAAAAAAGGTCTCCCTTGATTTGGGTCAAAATTTGAGTAGAAACTCTTTTTGGCATGAGTTTGAGTAAAGAAGTGGAAAGAGATTTTGAGTATTTTTTAAAAATTTAAATTTGATAAGAACTGGAGATGCCCTCAGACTTTTTAGCAACTTAGGTCAAAAATTGTTGAAGTATATAATATTCAGGCCTCGTTTGAGAACAGGCTAATTTAGTAACCTTTTGGCTATTTAGTTAAAATATGAGCTAAAAAAAATTAGTATATTTGGGATGACTTTTTGACTTTTTACGAAAAGATGTGCAAAAAGTAGAGAGAAAAGAGAATCTTGACTTTTTGGTATGAGTTGTTGGCTTTTTGGCTAATTTAGTAACTTTTTAACTTTTTGGCTAAAAATGAGGGTTCCCAAACGAGGCCTCAAATATACATATTGTTTATATTTCCCCACAAGACACAAACATGGTGGATGTTGTTTGCTTTATTTATTTAATGAATCGATTTGGCCTCTTTGTACATTTCTTAAATTTGTTCCAGCAGCATCGATGACTGTGATACTCGGCTTTTATGGATCTGTGAACTTGCCGTTGGGCCCGAATTGCTCTTGCCTGATACAAGTTAACCCTATCTTTGTGCAGTCAATTAAGGTTATTTATTCCCTTGTTATTTTATTCCTTCCCAATTGAACTTTTTTTTGCTTCTGTTATTATGTGGTAAATTGGTAATTAATCTTGTTAGGCATGTAACCAGGCACAGCAAATAGGTGAGTCAAAACATGGGCCAATGCTATATGGATTTTATGAGCCCCCTCCTCTGGATACTGAAATCACCTGGTCTGAAACACATAATGCATTTGTACAATCTGCCTATCACAAGGCATAGATTCTCGACCCTTTATTTTTGTCTTCTTAGTAACATTGAAGCACTGACTTTCCGACACTGTTCATATGTTTTGAATAATAGTTGCAATTAAATTTGTTCTTGCGTTGCAGGAGTGGGCATACTTTCTTAACAAAGGGTCTAAAGTGAATATTTCATACAGTGTCAAATCCCCCAGTTCTGCCCCTTTGTCCCTTGTAATAGCCCAAGGTAAATTTAAACTTTTCAATCATGAAATTATGGCAAGACAAATAGTGATTTTTTATGGATGCAATTGTACTTGTACAAGCTACTTTTCAAGTCTATAAACTCTTTTTTGATAATGTCAGGGACTAAAAGAAATGTAGTTTCTGGAGACCCTTTTTGATTTTGTTTTGAAATGGTTTACTAACATTTAGGTCCCTCAAGGAGCACATTGGAATCATCCTGATCAGCATGTAGATGTTATCTGATACATATGGAATTGTTATGGTCTAATGAGTCGTGTTTAATAGTATCAGAGAGTGACATCAATGAGTATGAGGGAGTTTATCTTTGTTATTCATATGTGAGCATATATATAGGTTTCCAGAAAGTTTGACTTTTATGTATAGGAATATTTAAAAACTAATCCAACTGCTTCAAAATCTTGTATCTTCTCCCACTAGGAATTCTAAACCTGTTACTTATCTCATGTCCACTGCTATGCACTGTGTTCTAGCTGTACCAGCTTTAATATAGCAAATATTGCAAAATAATCTATCAATTACAAGAACTATGAACCCTCTTAAGTTATAAGTTTATCGATAGACACATGTAAACATTTTAAGCCTCAACACATACAAAAATGTTTTTAGTTTCTTCACACTTATTTATGACAATTCTGCAGGTAGAGACAGCCTTGTTGAGTGGATAGAGGACCCATCGTATCCTAATACAACTTTGTCTTGGAACATTATTCATGGTAATAAGGGGGGTAGCGTTACTGTTATATATTGTATGATTAAAAAAATTGTGGTGGATTAGGTTATTAATCTTTATGTCTTTTCCTTCACAGGAAATGGTATCATCCAACAGGAAATTTTGTGGTCTAAATTGTATTATATTGCTGTGCGAAATTTGAACTCTGAGGAGGTGGAGGTAATTGTGGAAGTGTTTAAAGTCCTCTGTGTTTAGTGGGGAAAAATAAATAAATAAATAAATAAAGAAGTGATTTTCTAAGCTTGTGAAATTGTTTCAAATGATACCAGAATTATGGAGTCCTCAGGATGGATGCTTGTAGTATTTGTTGCTCAAAATTCAGCTGGACAGTATCTTCCTAGAATTGATTGAGATTACATCGAATGAATTTCCTATTTGTAGTCCACAATCTATGCACCTTTAGAATTAAGATGGCCATTGAGAATTTTATTCTCTATGGTTTTTAGTGCTTCTAACAGAATCCTTTGTGTCAGAATAGGTGAAACATCAGTAAGAATCCTTTTCATTTGCAAAACTTTGATTGCTTTCATTCATCTCCAAGGATTTGGTTACATAAATCATCTATATTCTCTATTTGGTTTTGAGCTTTCAAAAATAGTTTTTGAGTTTTTTTTTTATAGTTATTTTATTTAATATTTTCATAAAATATCTTACATTTTAGATGATTTATAACTGCAAGAAACAGTAGTATTACGAGCTTTTGTGCAAGGGAATTATTAAGAGTGATAAATTCCCATTATTTGTTGATCCATGCAGTCATAGAGTGATATAAACCCTGTTATTTAACATATATTTTTACTGTTAAAAATATACTCAAATTATTATCAGTGGGGGCAATAATATACGTGGTATAAACATGCTGGTGTCTTCACTTCGACTTATTTTGCTTAATTCTGCATTGACTAGGTTCAACTGAACTTCACAATAAAGGGTTTTCTCTATAATACAACCCAGGCATATTACAAGTGCTCTCTGAGTCATCGTTTATGTAGTTTGAAGCTTTTTCTTCTAAGGGCAAATGCTGCTGTGTTAACTTCTCCGGCCACAGAACAGGTAAAGAATGTCACGATGTCAATTTGTTTTTTTAACTTAAAAATTTATTTTTTAAAGAGCTGCCCTTGAATTTGTTCGTATATGCATTTTCTACTATATTTATCAGCGAGGTTAGAATTTCAAGATGCCTTAACTGTGAATTATATGAGCATTTGCACTGTTTTATCAAAATGTGTTTGGAGATGATGTATAAAATAAGTTATTAACTGGAAGAATCTATGATAATCATTACTAATGATTTTGCTTGCCTTAGTCACTGTTGGGGCATGAATCGACATCTAGAGTCCTTTTTAGTTCTTCTCTGTATTCTCTTACTCAGAACAAAAAAAAAAAAAATGATCTTCTCTATATTTAGCCATATGTCTCAAAGAGTCAAAGACCAATTGTAAATAGTATAAATGGATCAGTTGCAGATCTGATTCATGAAGATTTCGATTTTTCATTTATGAATTTAAACTCCTCGTGCTTCTCTCAGGATGTGCCATATAAAGAATGGCTTGTCAAAGTCTCTTATGGACCACGGTGGATTACTTATGTTCTTGGGTCAGGTAATTTACTAATTGCATTCATGTTATTTTGCTTTGATGTCCATCTCATGACATCCCCAATACAATTTTTTTTTTTAAATTTTTTTATTATTATTTTAGAATGACTGTAAAATAAATAAATTCCTTTCTTTACATTAGTTACTGCTCCTGGATGTAGGTATAATGACTGTAATCGTCTTACTGGCCTTTCGAATCTGTAACATGTTACAAATAACCAGGGAAGACGAAATAGGATTTCGAGTGGGGGAGGTGGGACCTGAAAGAGCTCCATTGCTTTCGCATAAAGACGATGATCTTTTAAGTCAGGGTTCATCTTATGATTCTATTTCACATGATGAGGAGGAAGTGGATGAGTGGCTTATAGTGCCTTCCATTGATGGAAAGGCATCAAAGGAGGGGGAAAGCAATAGCAGCCCTCGCCGTCTTTGTGTTATATGCTTCGATGCCCCACGGGATTGTTTTTTTCTTCCATGTGGGCACTGCGCTACCTGTTTTGCGTGTGGAACAAGGTTTGTTTTACTTCTATTGATTTGCAATATGGGAGCTATTTGTTCTTTCTATTTTGTGAATTAGTTTCAAGGATTCACTTTACTTGATAACTAAGAAACATAAACATGGATATGGGTAGATACGAACATGGAACACAATTATTTCAAAAAAAAATAGGGACATGGACATAGCGGATATGGAAATCAAAAAAAATATATATATATATATATTTTACATATTTTATTTTTTATGAAAATTAATATTGCATGATCTATTAATTATTTAAATCGTCTAAGTAAAAAATATTAAATGTTCAACATCCAACGTCCATCAAGAGCACTAAAGAAGAGGGGAAGAAAAACTAGTTGGCTGGTGTGTCCCCAACGTGTCCCGTGAAAACAAATTAATTAAATAAAGAGACATGCCAGTACGTGTCCCCTACCATGTCTTAATGTGTCTTTGTGTCCAATACCACTACGTGACGTGTTTTGTAGTGTTGGATGCTTCGTAGCCTGTTAACCACAGTGAGATGAATTTCTTCATACAATTGTTTTCTACAACATCCACCCTATAGAAAATAACAAGGAGTGTTCATGGTCTGAGATTCATAATTCATTTAACTTTGCAGGGTTGTGGAAGAGGCTGGTACTTGTCCCATTTGTCGGAGGACGATGAAGAAGGTGAGGAAGATTTTTACCGTTTGAGCAGGACATGCAAAATCTGAAAATTTGCAGATGAAGTGATTTGTACTTGGAGAAATTTTATCAATCCACACTGAATACAGATGAATATTATCCGTATACGTGAAGTGATGATTGGATAAAGATTAATGGACGTTATTCATCAGAATTTATGGAACCTGCTAGTGGTTTTATGCTGGTTGTCAACCTAATGTGCAGCCCCTCTTTCTTTCTTTGTGCTAGTTTGAGCTATCACCATGTCTCATTGTACCTTGATTGTTTTCGAATGTGAATACTTGCTTTTTGAGTGTACATAGGCTGTAAATGCGTAAAAAATTTTCTAGGGGGTTTCCTCTATTGAGTTGTTTAATTTTTTTTGTCATTGGAAGGTGATGGTGGTGATATTATTCTTAGTTTTTTCTTCATTTTATTTTATTTTGTGTTGAGGATGGACAAAGGATAGTGTTAAATTTATAGAGTAATTTGATGGTAGTGTCTAATTCATCTAATTGCCATGTCCAAGGGCACAAGGACACGACAAAATATTTAATATCCTTAATTATTTTACTTCATAAAATATTTTCAAAATTTGAGTTAAAAATGTAATTTTTCAAAAGCCCCTCTTAGTCTTTTACTTAGCTATGTCCCTGCCTAGATGTATGAACATTTTGAAAATTGACCTATTTTTTTGGTCAGCTTGAAAATTGACATATTAACGTGTTAATGTCATGTTTCGTGTTGTTTTTTTCCTAGTCAATCATCCCTGTACAAGAATTGTAACCATTGAATTATTTTCAATTGCTTCACTTGTGACTTTTTGAAAATTTGAAAAAAAAAAAAAATGTAAATTACACAATTGCATGGTAGGCAAAAGAGTTCCACATTCGCCAATATTACTGAAATGAATAATGTTAGAACGACTAAATTTATTTATTAGTATAATATTATACTTTTGCATGGATAATTTTTAAATACCTCCTCAAATGTGAGAGTTTGGCCAATAATACTCAATTAAAATATTTAATAAATTATAGTAAATTTTTTCGAATCTTTTTTGAAATTGAATAAGAAACAATTTTAATCCCTAAAGTATTTTTTATCATTTTAGATCCTCAAATATTAATTTTTTCATTTTGATTCTCAGAATTGTCAATTTGAGTTGATTCAGTCTTATTTTTAACGTCCGTTTACATTGATAACGGGAAAAGTATTTTATCCTTGGATAAAAAACAGTTTTGGTCCCTAAAGTATGTGTTTCTTGTCATTTTAGCCCCTAAAGTTTTAAATCTTGTCATTTTAATTCTCAAAATTGTCAATTTGAGTAAGGACCAAATCGATACCTAACTAGTGAATAGATTAACAGCTTTGTAACTGCAACAAAAAATAGTATAGTGAGCTTTTGTCCAAGAGAATTATTAAGAATGACAAAAATTAAAAACCCTTTATTTTTTGCTCCATGCAGGATTGTGTGATAGGTAGCCGATAGCTAACACATAAAAAAAACTGCTCGGATCCCTTATGAATATGAATCTTACTTTAAATGGAGAATAATGATTCATATAGCCGATCTTATTTTATGGGAGTTAAAACTTAGTTTGATTTAGTTGGGTACAATACAATCAATAATGAGTGATATAAGCCATGTTATTAGTATATTTTTTTATTGTTAAAAATATATACTAGTTAAATTGTTATCAATGTGTGCAATATATTATTTCACTCGATTCTGCACTGACTAGAGGTTCAACTGAATTTCACAATAAAGGGTTTTCTCTATAATACAACCCAGGCATATTACAAGTGCTCTATGAGTCATCATTTATGCAGTTTGAAGCTTTTTCTTCTAAAGGCAAATGCTACTGTGCTAACTTCCTCAGGGACAGAACAGGTAAAAGAATGTTTTACAATGTTAAATTTTTTTTACTTTTGAAAGAGTTGCCCTTGAAATTTGTTCATATGAGCATTTTCTAAGCGAGATTAGAATTTCAAGATGGTGAACTATATGAGCATTTGCACAGTAGAGGTCTGGTTGTTTTAACAAAATATGTTATAATGTATAAAATAAGTGATTAACTGGAAGAATCTATGAAATTGATTACTAATGATTTGAATTTTTCATTTATGAAGTTGAACTCATCTTGCTTCTCTCAGGGTGTACCGTATGAAGAATGGTATGTCAAAGTCGCTTAACTTGATAAGTATGAAGCATGGATATAGATATGTACACGGATATAGACATGGAAGACAGTCATTTCAAAAAAAATGAGAACATTGACATGCCAAACATGGGTTTACATATTTTTAGGGTTTTCTCTAAAAGTGGGGTGCTAGACTGCCTCTTGGAGTGACACCTGTCCTAACTTCATCTTTCTTCTCAGCAAGTGATTGGTTTGTTTTTCAAAGATAAGGCTAACCAGATCCTCTTGAAAACATGAGCCGTTAGATGGTGAGTGGGGGGTCTTGGATGACGGTCACTTGTCTTGACTTGGTTAACCCATGCTTCCTTTGTAAGAGCTGTTTGAGCAATTTGAATTCTGACCATTGGATTGCTCTAGATAGTGGATATGAACATGCTCTAATCATTGCCATGTGTCTCCACACATAATTATATATCAATATATATATATATTTACATATATCCATTAAAGGAAAGAGATAGAGGCACATGATTTTGTTTCTAAACCCTTGGGATTTGATCAAATTAGAATCAAGACTCATGATTGTAGCCTCCTTTCCAAAATCTGACACCAAGATGTTGCTGAAGTCACCCATTTTTTGGTCACTAAATGCACTCGTGCCACACACCTATTGGCCTGTCAATTTAGGTACAAATAGGATGATATATTAATTATTTAAATCTAAGTAAAAACATAATAGACATTCAACATGTAACATCCATCAACAACACTAAAGAAGAGAGAAAGAAAAACTAGTTGGCTGGTGTGTCACCGACATGTCCCTGAAAACAAATTAATCAAATAAAGAGACGTGCCAGTACATGTTCCCACTGTGTTTGTGTCTGACAAGAAACTTGTTTTGAAATGTCGATACTTCATTGCTTGTTAACTGCAATGACATGAATTTTTTCATACATTTGTTTTCTTCAACATCCACCCTATAAAAAATAACAAGAAGTTCAGAGTCTGGGATTCATAATTCATTCAACTTTGCAGGGTTGTGGAAGAGGCTGGTACTCGTCCCATTTGTCGGAGGACGATGAAGAAGGTGAGGAAGATTTTTACAGTTTGAGGATATGCAAAATCTGAAAATTTGCATATTAAGTGATTTTTACTTGGATAAAATCTTACCAATCCACACTGGATACAGATCAATATTATCCATATATATATGAAGTGATGATCAGATAAAGATTAAAGAAGGTTATTCATCACAGTTTTATGGAATCTGCTAGTGGTTTTGTGCTGGTTGTCAACCTAATGTGCAACCCTCTTTCTTTCTTTGTGCTAGTTTGGGTTTGGGTTATCACCATGTCTCATTATACCTTGATTGTTTTCAAATGTGAAAACATGTATTTTGTTTGCTCATAGGCTGTGTAAATGCATCAAACCTTTTCTAGAGGGTTTCCTCTGTTGTTGAGTTGTTATAATATTTTTGTTGGTTTGGAATGAGTAGTTGTGGTGTTATTCTTAGTTTTTTCTTCATTTTATTTTATTTTGTGGAAAAAGGAGAGCATTAAATTTATAAAGTAATTTGATGTAGTGTCTAATTCATTTAATTGCCATGTTGAATGGCACAAGAACATGACAAAATATTCATATTTTTTAACATATTGATTTTAATTTTTAAAACATTTTCAAAACTTAAACTAAAAATATAATTTTTTAAAAGTTGAGGAGGGGTATTTGCCCTTCTTAATCTTCTATTAGTTCCATCTCTATATAGATATATCATGTCGTGTATTTTTTGAAAATCGACATGTTGATATGTCAATATCATATTTTGCGTCGTTCTTTCCCTAACCAATCGCTCTGTACAAGAATTGTAATCATTGAATTAGTTTCAATTACTTCATTTGTGGATTATTATCCATTCTATTGAAAAATTGAACAAAAATTGTAAATAACACACAATGGCCATTAATATTACTAAAATGAATAATGTTAGAATGACTAAATTTATTTATTAGTACGATATTATACTTTTGCATGGATAAAATGTAAATACCTTCTCAAATGAATTTAGCAGATTTGGTCAATATTATTCTATTAAAATTTTAGATAAATTACACTAATCTTTTTTAAAATTTGTTCAAAATATATTAAAATTTTAAATTTGATATAATTATATTAGATTTTGTTAATATTTTTAATAGCATTTTTTTGTATATATATATATTTTTTAAAGAAGCAACCAACTGTCATAGATAAGGATAAATACATTAGTTGTATTTAAAAAGTAGAAAAAATTAGGGAAAATTAGTCTAAGGTCCTTCTCCCATTTTTAGTAATAGAAAATGTCCACAATATTATTTTTTGATGTTTAAGGTCCCTAGACCCACAACTATATATCATATCAGAGAAATTTGACTCTGCTCTTCTTCTTCGATATCTAACTCTCAGAATCATCAGCCCTGGACTTAGACCCAAAAAAACCCTCCTCTCTCTCCTTGGTGGTTCGCTCGCATGGACCGGTAGGAAGCAACATCAGATCTATGTTGGTGAGACGTTTGGCAGGGGTAGGGTTGTTAAGCTCGAAGAGAGGGATTTTTTGGGGCTTCTTCTTATTCGTTTTCGCCGCCGCAAGAGAAAAGAAGTCCGCTGTTCGCGCCGCCTGCATCACTGTCACCGCCACTGCCTGTTTCTCTTCTCACGTCCCGAAACCTCCATTTACTTCAACCATCAAGCCTTGGTTGAATCTCTAGCCACTGAATGTCTTTCTCCTCTGAGAGATCGATGGATCCATGGGTTGATGGTCAGGTGTTGGTGGAATATGCACCGTGTAGTCCATGTATTCACTATTGCCAATTTTGCTATCGAGATCATTCGACTCCCTCCAATAGTTGACAGATCGCCCTGAGGAAGTTCTCCTCACAAAGGTCATAGTCATATTACTTGACTTTCCCTGATGTGATTCTGAAGCTTTGGGGATGATCTTGAAGCCATGCTATTGAAATGAGCAAAGAAAGACAATATGTCACCAGTTCTTGAAATTATATATTGTAAAGGAAAAAACAGAGAAGCACATCAACAAAGATTATTCAGTCACAAAATTCTCACAGTTCAAACTAATTCAAATTCTCCAGAAATTCAGATAAAATCTCTCTAGAAAAATTCTTTAGAATCTCTCTCTCCCTCTCTAATAGCTTTTGCTGTTTGAGCTGCGTATGTATGTCGGCCATTGGTAGTGTGAAATGTACGAATTTGAGCAATTTATTTGTAGTAACTTTCTCTGGGTTTCAGTCTCTGGTCCAAAATTTTTTCTGGTGAGCACTTTACTTTGGTTGTGTACTATTAGTATATATATTACATTTCTCATTCTTTCTCTTCTATTCAACTGATAAAGGATTTGATTGGTAAAATGATTTGGAATTTTTTTTTGGTTTCAATTTTCTCTAGTACAAGATTTTGAATTTTCTCTGGTAAAGGATTTGAATTTTCTCTGGTTTTACAGAGAAAGGATCCTATAGAAACAAACAATTTTGTTCAGAGAAATTTCAATTTTCTCTAGAGAGAAGGGAAATTTCTCTGGAGATAAGGGAAGGCCAGAGAAATTCTCTAGAGAGTGGATCAGAGAAATTTGAAAGTCCAGAGAAATTTTGTTTCTTATTTGTACTCAGTGCAATAATTTTGTGCATGATCTGTTTGGTGTGTACATTTCGCTTTGCATCAGTACTGATGGTGGTGGTGTTGTTTTGCCCTTTTTTTTTATATATATTTTTTTAAGTTAAAAACCATAGCTGTTAGTTCTTTACATAATCTGGAAATTTCTCTGAAGAGAAACAGAGAATTTCTCTGGGTTGGAGAGAATTTCTCTGGTCTAGAATTTCTCTGGATAGATTTTCTCTGGATAGAATTTCTCTGGATGAAATTTCTCTGGATGAAATTGAGGGACCTTAGACATTATGAAATTATTAGATATCTTTTATACTATAAAACCTTAATACCAGGCATCTTTAAAAAAAATTCCAAAAAATTACTCATAAATCCCATTTGGAGAAAAGTTATTCCATTTAGTTCTAAAAGCTATTTTAAAACTAATTAGTCCTTTTTATTTTGGGTATATTGTATTTCCTTGATATGGGGTTTGAAAGTTTACTTGTTTGTCCTTGTGTGATTTTGTTTGAATTTTTTCTTAATGTTGGGTGTGGATGGGTAAGGTAGGTTTTTACGTTTTTACGTTTTTTCTCTCTTTCTTTTTTTTTTTTTTGTGAGGATTTAGTAGAGTGATTTGTAAGTGGATGATGTTACTCCATTTGTGGTGTTATTGGTATGGTGTTGGTTCCTTTTTGTGGTGTTCATCCATATTATAACATTGACATTAATTAACATTTAAATGTAACACTAATGTAGTACATAAAAAAAAACTCTTTACCATAGTTTTTTCAAACGTAACACTCCAATATAACACTTTAAAAAAACTTCTTAGTGTAATAACACACAAATAAAAAAAAAAAAAAAAAACTCTTTAGATCTCATTTGGGAACAAACTTTTTTAGTAACTTTTTAGTTTTTTGGCTAAAATATGATATTAAAAAAATTAGTATGTTTGGGATGACTTTTTAATTTTTTACAAAAAGATGTGCAAAAAGTAGACAGAAAATGGAATCTTTGACTTTTTGATATAAGTTGTTGGCTTTTTGACTTTTTTAGTAATTTTTTAGCTTTTTGGCTAAAAAAGCCACTTGCCAAAGTTAGTGTATTTTTCCCAAACGTAACACTCTAATATAATACACAAAAAAATTTCTTAATGTAACACTCTAATGTAACACACACAAAAACTCCTTAGTGTAACACTCTAATATAACATGCAAAAAAACTTCTTGATGTACTTTTTCCAAATGTACCACTCTAATATAATACTCTAAAAAAATCTTTAGTATAACATATAAAAACTCTTTAGTGTAGCACTTTAATGTAACACGCAAAAAAACTCCTTAGTGTACTTTTTCTAAACGTAACACTTTAATATAACATTCCAAAAAAATTTCTTAATATAACACTTTAATGTAACACACAAAAAAAATTCTTTGGTTTACTTTTTCCCCAAACATAACGCTCCAAAAAAAAAAAAAAAACCTTCTTAGTGTACTTTTAATAAACATAACAGTCCAATGTAACACTAAAATAAATAAATAAAAAAGAATGTGAGATTCTTCAAACAATTTCAAAAGGAGTATAAATATTCCTTAATAACTTTTGAACAAATGTATAATTTCAAACTGTGAGTGTTACGTTTTGAAAAATAGTACACTAAAAAGTATTTTTAGTGTTTTTGTGTGTTATATTGGAGTATGTTACATTAGAGTGTTACGTTTGGGATTATATTGATTGAAGTGTTACGTTTAGGAAAAGTACACTACGATTTTTTGTTTTTATTTTTTATTGGAGTGTTACGTTTGGGAAAAATACAATAAAGAATTTTTTTTTTAATGTTACATTAGAGTGTTAGGTTTTTGTTTGTAATGTGGAATTTGTTCTAGAATGATAAAAAATCTAAAACTTCTATAGTTCAAATTATCCAAATATGTAATTTTAAATTTTGAGAAAATTGCTTTTATTCCTAAAAAATTAAATCTAAATATGTAAGTGATTATCCTTTTATATAATTTTCACTTTAATAGGACCTTTGGCTTTATAAGAAAAAAAGAGAGTTAAATTGTTCACAAAATCATATTTTAGAATTTATTGGTACTACATCCTAAAAAGTACCATAATTTCACAAATATTTTTTTGATGAATATTTTATTTAAAACTGAATGTATCCTCAAGAAAGTTGGGTGGTACTCATTCTTTCCATATTTTTTCTCTCCTTCTTTCTGTATTTTTTATTTTACATTTTATCAAAAGGAGAATAATTACAAATAGAAAAAAAAGTGGTGGTACACAATCACTGGACCAAAGACCTTGGTCGAACTATGTCTCCCAATTAATACCTCAGTCAGTAACATTACATACCCAAAAAAATTTATTCATAAATTAAATCAGAAATATCTATGTGTGGTCCAGATTCATCATATATACAAACCCCACAATACTCCAATTGAATCCTCACCATACATCCTCTTTCTAGTTAAAATTCTTAACATATTGTGGGTGTTTGGGAAGTGGATTTTTTTGTAAGTTTTTTTAGCTTTAAGATATTATTGGAGAAATTTTTTTTTATGTTTAGGAAGATAGTTAGATTTTTTTATGATTGGATGTGATGTTTATTTGAGAAAAAGTGAAATGATTATGAGATTTGATGTGATATTTTATTTGGATTTATTTTTTTTTAATTTTGTAATCAATTTATCTTTTAGTAAAAAAAAATAAAAAAATAAAAACCTAAAAAATTTGTTCGCAATACGGATACAAATCAGATCATATAAAAAACAATCATGACCTTACATATCAGTTGCTTTAGATCATTATAAAAAAATGATTTTACTTTTATGTGGCTAAATTTTTTTTAATTTGTGTTCGTAAACGTATTGGGTAGGTTTGATTTGTGTTTCTGAAAAAAATTTCAGAAATTTTCTCTACAAACAAATTTCAGAAATTTTCTCTACCAAACAAATTTTCCTAAAAAAATTTCCCAAAACACATAAACCAAACAAGTTTTCCAAACAAATCTCTCTCACACACACATCAAATCAATCACTTTTTCCAAAACTCTCTCTCAAAACAATTTTCCAAAACAAATTTCCCAAAAAACCAAACCAAACATGTTTTCGTACTTTTTATCTCTAAAACACATCTCTCAAACACAAACCAAACATACCCATTATTTTTCGAAAAAGTATCTATTTTAATCTCACGATACACAGTCTCCTATTCCATACCTGTATATTATTAGATATAAAATTTGGAGTGGGAATGATCTCTGTAATTAGTCGATTCAATTAGTGCTCTTTTGAAAAGTTGATAAAAAGTTAACTTTCAGCTTTTTACCAATTTTAGGTTACATCATCTCTTACATAATTTACTCATGAAAAGACAAAATAAATTAAAAAAAAGTAAAAAAATTAACTTTTTACCAACTTCTCAAAACACAGTTGAGCACCAAATTATAATAATTAAAATAAATAAATAAAATTGCGGGAATTATAAGGGATCATATCTATTCTTTTTGAACCATTTGTATAATTTGACTTCTCTATTGGCTAATCTTTTGGGATTTCTTTTCCCCCTTTTTGATTATAAGTGGAATGAAGGAGGAATTTTCTTTGTTTTCTTTCTCTATCACTTTTTGGTTATACTTTTAGAGTGTTGGAAGACCCCAAAAAATAAAATAAAATAAATTCCCAAAACTGATTTGCCTTAAAAAGCAAATATACCATTCCTAAGATGTAGAATAAAGTAGAAACATCAACAATAAATGTCATTTTCCAACTAATACCAAAATCAATAAAAATTATTAGGTATAAAACTTGAGATGGGATTGATCTCCAGAATTAGTTGGTTTAATGATTAGGATATCGAATTATAATAATAATAAAAAAAACACAATAAAAAAAAAAAAAAACTTGAGGTGATTCCAAGGGATCATATCTATTATTTTTGAGCCATTTATCACAATTTGACTTCTCTATTGGCTAATCTTTTGGGATTTCTTTTCCCCCTTTTTGATTATAAGTGGAATGAAGAGGAATTTTCTTTGTTTTCTATCTTTCTCTCTCACTTTTTTATTATACTTTTGGAGTGTTGGAAAAAAAAAAAAAAAAAAAAAAAAAATCCCAAAACTGATTACCATTCCTAAGATGTAGAATAAAGTAGAAACATCAAAAATGTCAAATAGAACATATCTTCTAAGAAAGTGGTTGCTAAGTGGTTTTCAATTCAGTAAGTAGCAAGTGGATGGTTTCCTTTGAATATGTTCACTAGAATCAAATAAAGTTACAATGAATGAATGAATCAAATTGGTTCCCCACTCACCGACCCATTAAAATCTTCTCATCATCGTCTTCTTCATTCAATCAAATCAATTAAATTAATTCAGTTGGCTGTTCTTCCATATTTTTTATATTCTAATTGGAAGGTCTCAATTAATTAATGTCAAATATAAAGATTTATTATTTATTTGGAATTAAATTCATTCTAATTCGTGGAGGGTTTGGTCCATTGGGCTCGCCACAACCTCGCTTTAAAGATTTAATTCTGTTAATTTTTTACATTTTAGATTGTAGATCATTCATTAAAAAAATAAATAAATAATCCGATGATCATAACCATAACGTTAGTATTAAGAAAATGAACGATTTAGTATTAATAATTTCATAAATATTTTTAATATAAATAAAATTATATTTTTACCCCTCATTTAATATGATCAACAATTTCATAAATATTTTTAATCTAAGTAAAATTATATTTAATTGTAAAAATTATGATATTGTATTAAAAAATCATAAATCACAATGAAAAAATTAGCAACAAATTCTATTTTGTTTTGAAAATTACTATCGAGTTATATCAAATTTCAGTATTAATAAATAAGTAATATTTTCTTTTTATTTTATAAATTGTTGTAAAAAAAATTCAATTATTCATAATAGTATATTTTATTTTATTTTTCTCATTAAAACATGAAACAAAAATTTTATAAATAATTTTTTATATAAAATTTTATTAAAAAAAATATTTTTAATTGTTGAAATTAAATGAACTTTCATAAACAAAAGTATAAGTATAAGATTTATCAATTATTTCATGCATTGAGAAATATATTTGTTATAGTATTATTTTCATAACTCTTTGAAGTTTTAAAAAAATTCATAATGTGAAATATAAAAAAATGATGTTTTTTATACTATAGTTGTTTCGATCCAAATGTTATTTATGATTTTTTAATATAATATTAATAGTTTGTACAATAAATTTTTTACTTTTAATTAAGTTAAAAAAATTGATTATAAAATTGTTATTTATATTAATGAGAAGGGGAGAATTGAGATAAGATGCACCATCTTGAAAGAATGAATTTTTTAAACATATTTTATGACAAATATGACTTAATTGTTCGTATTAAAACTTAATATAGGACATAATAATGATCTTCACAGTAAAATAGGACTTATAAATAATTTTCTCTTCCTTTTTTTTTTTTTTTTGTTTTCATTGATACACATTGGGATCTAAATAATGAACAAATTAAATCATTAAAGTGAAACCAAAAGCGGATCCAATGGGCCAGTCTAGATTGTTGAATCCACTGAGAATCTAGTTCCGTTTCTTTGATGTTAAGGAGTCTTTCTTTAATTGTTTGTTTCTTTTATAATAGGATAAATTATAAATATACTTTTTTAGATTTTTTTTAAAATATAATTTGTTTTCTGTGATTCTAAAAATTACATCCCGTCACTTGAAGTTTCTAATTTTATAATAAATAATTCTTTTTTTTTTATTATCAATAACCATCAAGTCAATTAATAGTTTTTAATGATGTCAAAAATATATTTCAATTAATAATTTAATTATTTTTATTACTATATAAGAGTTAAAAAAAAAAAAAACTACAATAGAGTATTTTTAATTTTTCAAATCATAAGAGCCAATTCATAATTAAGTAAATCTCAAGATGTGTTTTGTAATTTACCTTTTATAATATTATAAGATTTTTTTTCCGTGTGTGTGTGTGTGTTGATCTAGGAGTTGATAGTCTTGTAGGTTTGTACTTGGTGTCAAAATGTACACATTTAGGCCTCTTAAAATACAATTGTTAGTCCTTGAATTATTGTCACTTGATGGTTTTAATGAGTTTGTATATGTGCATGTCATTTAGACTTGTGAGATGAAATTGATCTTAATTTGAAGTATTTGAAATTTGAGAGATAAGGTTCAACCCAAGTTTAAAGGGTCGGAAGATGTAAATAATTGAATCAAGCATTAAAATTCAAACCCATGAGATTTGAAGAAAGAAAAGTTAGAATTGTTGCAATCCCGCTATAAAAGTCACACTACACAGTTTTCAGTATTTTGGATGTATCTCTCTTGTTCGATATCGGATTGAAGTGATTCAAATGGAATTAAAAAGATAACTCAAAGGGTTACAATTTTATGTGAAATAAGAACTTTCCAAATATGATTTTTAATAGGTCAAAAGATGAGCATAAAAAGCTAGAAATAATTACATCTAAATTTTCCTTTCATTTTGAAAAATTCTAACCTCTTGAATATTACCTAAAAGGCGCTTAATATCTACGAATATAAAACCCTATCCATTATTAGGGTTGCTCATGATTTTAGAGAGAGAATATAGAGGTTAGGAAGTCATGTACGGCGGAGCTCTCCTCATAGGATTTGGATGAAACTTTAATCAAACAATGTTTTGTATTTAGTTTTGGGATTTTATTATTGCTTCAAAAGTTGCATAAGATTAAGACTTTCCTATATTATTAATTTGTTTTGAATCTTTCTACCCAGCACATGTTCTTAGTTTCTATGATTCTAATTGTATGCTTATGCAATAGTTTTTATTGATTTGCTTTTGCTCAGTTAAGATAGTATATGCTAGGAGAGATAATTCATGTCGTGAGACTATTCATGCTAGTACTAGATAATATATGCTAATCGTTAAATTGCAAACATCCCTTAGACGATACTATTGGGACTTGTAGTCAATAACAAATTATAATTGAATTAAATAATAAATTCTTAAACTGATACAGCTCATTGATTACAATGTTATTGTAAAATAAGTTGAGAGAATGATATTGAAAGAGTAAACTCTGTTATTCAATTTATGTTCAGAAACCAAATAGAGGCTCCATTATCTAGGAGTTGTGTTACAAAACATCATTATGATACAATTCAATATAATAATGAAAAGGAGGCCGAAAGAAGACGGGCGACCGAAAGCAGGAACAAAGAAAAGGAATCCTATCTAGCTAGCTGTACGAAAATTATATTATACATACTATAATATATTAACAGCCCTCTTCAAACTCAAGAAGGACAAACATCAACCAACTGGAGTTTGGAGACAAGGTCAACGAAGCGGCCAGGAGAATGAGCTTTGGTGAAGATATCAGCAGGTTGATCAGCAGAGGAGATTGGATGGAGATAGACAGTACCACGAGTGACGTGTTGACGAATAAAAAGGCAGTCAATCTCAATGTGCTTGGTGCGATCATGAAAAATATCATTGTGAGCAATTTGAAGAGCACTTTGATTGTCACAAAAGAGGGCAGTAGCGCCAGAGGGGGAAACACCCATGTCAGCAAGAAGCCAACGAAGCTCCTGAGTAGTATCAGCAAGAGCACGATATTCGGCCTCGGTACTGGAGTGAGCAGTAAGAGATTGTTTCTTGCTGCGCCAAGAAATAAGAGAATCACCCAAGAAAAAGCAGAACCCGGTAGTAGAGTGGCGGTCAGTAGGATCCCCAGCCCAATCAGCATCGGAAAAAGCACGAAGCTGGAGAGAGGAGCGGGCGGAATAATGAAGTCCATGAAACAAGGTACCTTTGAGATAACGAAGGATACAAACTAATGCAGCATAATGAGGGGTACGAGGAGCTGACATAAACTGGCTGACAATATGAACGGCATAGGCAATATCAGGACGAGTAACAGTGAGATAGACAAGGCTGCCAACCAGCTGACGATATAGGGTAGCATCAGAGAGAAGAGTGCCATCAAGAGGTGTAAGACGACTCTGAGGCTCCAGGGGAGTGGAGGCAGTCTTGCAATCCGTAAGACCAGCGCGGGTGAGAAGATCAGAGGTATACTTAGCCTGAGAGAGAAAAGACCCCGTGGAATCATGGAAGATTTTAAGACCCAAGAAATAGCTGAGAGGACCAAGGTCTTTCATCTCGAAATGATGGCTAAGAAACTGTTTAAGGCAAAGAATACCATCAATATCATCACTGGTGATAATCATATAATCCACATAAAGGAGAAGCTAGGTGGTCCCTTGAGCAGTTTTCCGGATAAAAAGAGCAGTATCATAAGAACTGGAGGTGAAACCACAGTCATGAATAATAGAGCTGAACTTGGCAAACCAAGCGCGCGGAGCTTGTTTGAGACCATATAAAGCACACTGAAGTTTGCAGACTTTATGAGGTGGATAAGTAGACCTAGGGGGAGGTTGCATGTAGACCTCCTCAAGAAAAACACCATTAAGGAAAGCATTTTTCACGTCCATTTGATAAAGATCCTATTGGCGGGTGGTAGCACCGCAATCAGGTTGCGAACAGAGGCGAGACGAGCAATAGGAGCAAAGGTTTCCTCATAGTCAATACCATATTCTTGGTTGAAGCCTTTTGTAACAAGGCGGGCTTTGTAGCGCTCAATAGATCCATCAGAACAAGTATTGATTTTGTATACCCATTTGTAACCAATGGCAGTCTTGCTAGGAAGAAGAGCAACAATGTCCCAAGTGTGAGTGTTGTCTAAAGCCTGCAATTCATCAGTTATAGCTTGCTGCCAAAGAGGATTAGAGCGAACCTCACGATAGGAGGTCGGTGCATAAGTAGAAAAAGCAGTAGAACCAACAATAAAGTCACGAAGACGAGTAGAAGGTTGGGTTACCCGGTGTGGTCGAGCAGAGGGAGGAGGAGCTAGAGGAAGAGACTCACCAGGAGGGGAGGATCCCGAGGGAGCAAGAGCAGGACCATCAGAGCGAGCAAGTGCATGGGATAGACCAGTAGGCAAGGTAGTCTCGAGGGAGGCTGGCAGGGGCGGTGGAGTAAGCTCATCAGAAAACTTGAGAGAGGTTGGCAAGGGCGGTGGAGTAAGCTCATCAGAAAACAGATCCGTGGAAGGGTCAGTAAAAAACAGAGAAGGTGAGGGAACGGACAAACGGAAGAGAGAGAGAGAGAGGAAAACATTTTGTGTTCCCAAAAGACCACATGACGAGAGATACGGAGTCGCTGGGAGAGAGGATCCCAACAACGATACCCCTTATGTTCAATACCATACCCCAAGAAGCAACAAAGGCGAGAACGTGGTTCAAGTTTGGTACGTTCATGAGGTTGGAGAAGAACAAAACAGGTAGATCCAAAGACCCTAAGGTTGGTGTAAGGGGGACGGGTGCCATGCAGACGCTCATAGTGTGATTATGAATGACAGGTGTAGGGATACAATTGATAGTGTAAGCAGCAGTGAGAGCTGCCTCTCCCCAAAAATGCTCCGGACAAGAGGAAGACAGAAAGAGAGCGCGAGTAGTGTCGAGAATATGCAAATGTTTCCGTTCAGCACGTCCATTTTGTTGAGACGTACTGGGACAGGAACGATGAGGTTGAGTACCATGACTCTGAAGGAAGGAAAGAAAGTCAAAATCTTTGTATTCCATGGCATTGTCGGAGCGAAAAAGCTTAAGAGTTTTAGAAAATTGTGTTTTAACCATTGCACCAAAATTGTAATAAAGTTGTTTGAGCTCAGAGCGATTTTTCATAAGAAACAACCATGTAAAACGGGAAAAATCATCTATAAAAACAACAAAATAGCGTGCGCCTCCCATAGTAGAAGTAGTAGAGGGTCCCAAAATATCAGAATGGATGAGATCAAATGGTGCAAGAGAAACATAGTCACTTTTATTAAACGACAAAGCAGGTTGTTTGGCAAGTTGACAGGACACACAATCTAAAGCATCAGAATTTACAGGACCTAAATGACCACTAGAAATTAAAGATTTTAAACGACCAACAAAAAGATGGCCTAAACGATAGTGCCAAAGCTGAAAAGGAGATAAAGGAGGAGCAATGGTAGCAGTGGTAGGAGCTGTGATCTGAGAGAAATCTGGAACATGAAGATGGATGAGTTCGTAGAGACGTCCATGCTTACGGCCTATCCCAAGAGTTTGCCCCGTCCAAGGGCCCTGCACCAAACAACCAATATGGGAAAAGGTAACAGTTAGACCATGCTCACATAATCGACTAATGGAGATAAGATTTAAAGTAAGAGCAGGCATAAGATAGACATGGGATAAAGATAAGTGAGAGGTGGAAACAGAACCAACATGACTTACAGACAGAAGAGACCTATCAGCAGTATGGATAGAAGGAACATGAGGAGTAGAAGAGAGAGGAGTAAAAATAGTAGGGTCAAAGGTCATGTGATTACAACAAGCGGAGTCAAAGTACCAGGAAGTGTTACCTATGGTGACAGACAAAGCAGTAGATGGAGGAGTACCGAAATTCTGTCAAAAATGTTGAAACATGGCTTCGACATCTGTTTGAGAGAAGATTGGAGTGGAAGGGTCTATAGGGACAGAGGAAGGTAAATCCTCTGAGGCAGCAGCAGCAGTGCGTTGAGCAGGCATTGGTTTAAACGGAGTCCCAGAATGGTGAGAGTGGCTGCGAAAAAATTCTCGGTAGAAGGACCATTGCGAGAGGCATGGGCGGGATTGCAAAAACAATCTTGCTGGAGATGACCAGGGCCAGTCTTGTTGCAAAACCGACAAAGACGAATGGGACAATTAACCAGAAGATGAGTCGACGGAAGACTGCGGTTTTGACAATAATTGCAGGCAGTTGACCTGTGGTGAAGGTGGTGAAGGAGAACTCCGAATCTGGAGAGTGGCAAGAACAGAGTCCACAGGGTGCGGATGGAGAGTACCAAACTGGTTTCCTCTGGCAGGAGTTCAGAAATTGCTTGCTCAAGAGTGGGTAAAGGAGTGTGATGAAGGAGAGATGTGCGTACTGGCTCAAAACGGGGAGTGAGAGCCATGAGAAACTGAACCAAGCGCTGTTGGTCACGGTAAGTAGTAAACAAGGCAGCATCCTCAGTATGAGGCCATGGAGGTTCAGAAAGAGCGAGCTGATCCCAAACATAATACATTTGGGAGAGGAAATCATTAATGGTCTGAGTGGTATCTTGGCGCATACGGTGAAGATGACTCAGAAGCTAATATTGGTGAGTAAGGCCAGTAGTCTGATAGCGTTCTTGTAAAAAATCCCAGATGGCCTTGGTGGAGAGGAAGCAGAGTCAAGTTGGAATCGACCAAACTGAAGGCTGATAGATGTAATAGAAGTATTGCGAAGCTAAGTGATGATCTGATAGTTTTTACTATCCCAATCTCCAGTCGGTTGACATATTTGGCAGCGGAGTCCGTGGCAGCGGATTCCGTGTCCCTTGGACGGGTTTGCAAACATCCCCAGTGATGATGCGCCAAAGTTTCTTTTTTGAGGAAGCCAGACATGGCTTGTGCCCATAGGACATAATTAGTCCCGTCAAAAACAATGGAAATAGGGTGGTTAGAGGAGTCCGGGCGATCCATAAGAGAAAAATAGCACAATTGAGGTAGAATCTGAAAAAACCGAGGTTATCAGTGAATTCAGATGGTCGAAATCAGTAGGAAAAGGATTGAACGGACCAAAAATATGACCAGAAAGGCAGTAAATTGATTAGTCAAAGTGAGTTGACTGTTCTGGTCAACGAATCTGGTCAAACAAGGATGATGCCACTGCTGCAGGGATGATGTCACAGGCGCGGCGCACGTTAGCATAGAGGCGCGGCGTACGTAGCAGGGGACAACAAGCGGCGCACGGAAGTAGCCAGGGCTAACGTCGGCTGATATCAGAAACACGCGGCTCACGTTAGCAGATGAGGCCGCGGCGCACAATAGCACCGGACAGTGGAGGAAGCGTGTAGAGCGCGTCTGATAACGAGGAAGCGTGTGGCCTAATGTTGGCGTTGGCTTCGTCGTGAAGAGACGAAGGCTGGTGTTGTCCAATCTGTAAATTAGATAAGGACGAGATACGCAGCAATCTGCCAACCAAAAAAAAAAGTGATGTAGCGGAAGAAGAGACTAGAAAAAACACTTGTGCTCTGATACCATGTAAAATAAGTTGAGAGAGTGATATTGAAAGAGTAAACTCTGTTATTCAATCTATGTTCATAAACCAAATAGAGCTCCATTATATAGGAGTTGTGTTACAAAACATCATTATGATACAATTCAATATAATAATGAAAAGGAGGCCGAAAGAAGACTGGGCGACCAAAAGCAGGAACAAAAAAAAGAATCCTATCTAGCTAGCTGTATGACAAATATTATACATACTATAATATATTAACATTATATTAATATATTAACAGTTATGATGGATTTGAAATCCAGTCTCTTCTATTTGATTGATATTAGTTTAATTATATTTATTTGTTTAATTTAATTAAACTTATATAAAATTCTTTTTTTTACTTTTGAATTAATTTAAGAATTAATCTGAAATTTAATACACAACTTAATCTTTTAATTCATGTGGATCGACACTTGAACTTTTTATTATTCTACGGAATTGAGATTTAATTTGATTCTTTGTTTTTTATGTAAAAACGACCTACCATTGATTGACTAAAAAATTGGCTCGATTCAAATTTGGAAAGGAAAATATATTATGCAAATTCCAATTTAATGTTTTATGAGTGACACTTGAAATGAATTGAATCTACAAATTTCATTTTTTACCATATATATATATATATATTAGTTCCCTAGTATTATTGAAATGGGTGTATATAATATATATGCATACACTTGAGAATTTAGATACCACCTGCCCAGGTAAGGTGGAATCCAATCAACCAAACCAAGCCCTGTTGGATGTTGCTTAAACCCTACAATGATAACCACAAGCACTTGTCATTGGTCCCAGTTGTAGTTTTGACTTGGCTGATATATATATATCAGAGTGTGTGAACAGCCCACTTGTTCTAATCTTTATGGTGAAGTTAGATCAACTGGCCACTTGTTACCCCACTAGGGCCTGCTCTTTATTCGGTTTCCAAAACCACAAGGATAAAAGTTAGAAGGGTTTAGGCAATGTCAAAAAAGTCCACGAATATAAAAATCAATTATAAAATTAGACAAAAAAAATATATATATATATAAATATATAATATTTATATAAAACAAATAAAAGGTCCACGAATATAAAAATCAATTATAAAATTAGATAATATGTATATATATATATAAATATATAATATTTTACATATGATTTTGTGATCGTAGTAATTTTTTTAATTTTTATTTTTAATACATTTGAAACTATAAGATAAGTCTAAGCTTAAGGGGAGGAGAAGTGGGTGATCTCCATTCCAAGGTCCAACTAGTGGGTTGCTCCAACGTCATTTTGTCATATTCCAAATGTAATGTCTAAATAATAAGATAAATGTTAATCATGAGAAGAATTTATTTTATTTATTTATATTACCTCCTATATATATATATGTAATTAATGCAATAAATATTGTGTATTTATCGTATTAAAGAAACAGTATAACTCATTACTAGATAGTCATATAAGTCGTATAGAAAGTAAAATATTTTGGTTAAAATAACCACTACAACACTTAAATATGAATGGAGATGAACTTATTCACAACTATTATGCGGGTGTATGGACAACTATTATGGTGGAGGTTGGGTGTCGCAATGGTAGACATAGGAAAAGAGTTTAAGGTAGCATAATGAGTTAGGAAGGGGTAAGGAAAGTTAGGGTGTCAATGATGGTTAGGGGTGTAAATTTGGCCTGACCTGGCTTGAGTCATCTCACTTGGATCCGGGCTTAGGTTGGCCCATGACGAGCCTCGCGAGTTCCCGTCAAAATTCGAGTCGGACCAGCCAGCCTAGTCCACGGGCCAGAAAATTAGGCCTAGTCCTAAGGGTATTCGAGCCTTGGGCAAGCCTCAACATATTTTTTGTTTTTTATTTTTTCTATCAAAATTTTATTATTTGTTTACTAAAAATGATACTGGACCTCGGGCTGGGCATTGAGCAGGCCTCGTGCCAGGCCATAGGTCGAGTCCACAAGTCGGGCTGGGCTTTAAATGACAGCCCAAGCCTAGGCCTAGAGTCTCGGAATGGGCTTGAGCCTGAGCCAAAATTGAAGAATCAATACATACGTAATCATATTCACAGATAGGGTGATAAAATAATATTCGGTTGATTTGAGAATAGAATACTTCAACAATTTTTTGACTTTTTGACTAACAGTCCGCTTGTTTGGGTGAAAAACTTTTTTCAAAAAATATTTATCAGATAAAATATTTTTCAATATTTGGTAATGGTGGTAGAACGAAGGTGGACGTGGAGGTGGTGGGTTGACGGTAGCAGTGATGTGATGGTGATGGTGATGGTGATGGTGATGATGACGATGGTGGTAGTGGCCGTAGTGATGCTGGTGTCGTGGTGTGTGTGAAGTGAGAGTGATGATAGTTGTGTGGTGATATTGACAAAATTTTAGTTAGAAAACGTTTTTCACATTTTAAAAAGTAGAAAACATTTTGTAATTAAATAGATTTGTTTCCATTGATCATGAAAAATATTTTTTATTAATTTTCGTTTTCTACTATACCTAACATTAAAAAATATAAAAAAATATTTTTCGTTCAAATAAATAAAATGTAAAATATAAAGGCCAGTTTTGAGAACCTGACTAAAAACTAGTTTTTTTTGACTTTTTAACCTAAGTCACATTATTTTTTATTTTTTTACAGATATTTTTAAAAAAAAAATAAAAAAATAAAAAAATTTACTTTTAAACTAGTCTCAAAAACAAGCCAAAGTGACTCCCCAAAGTAAATTTTTCGGCCAAAAAGTAATTACCCTTGCATATTCTTTTACTTTTGATTACTTTATCATGTACCTTTTATGACACACAAACACCTCCAATGCAATGGAACAGGTATCGGATCTCCATTAATCCGGATTGTCCGTCCGACCAATCAGACCTCAAAAGTAAACAGGTGAGTGTACCGACGTGAATCATTGCGGTTGGAAAGAAAAATTATTAGGTAATATAAAACACGACGAGTCAATGTTGGTCTATTTTGAGGAGATGTGTGTGAAAAATAATTTTTTAATTTTTAATTAAATTTTTGATTTTTTAAATAAATGATTTAGAAAGTTGATAAAAAATTACTTTTAACTTTTTTTGATTAATATTTGTTTATAATGTCAAATCACAATTAAATGACCAAATTATTCCCATTAATTTAAAATATTTACAACTTCACTCATATAGCACATTTTGACTCATGAAATATAGAATTGTAATTTCACCAGTAGCTAAAAACTAACTTTCTAAATGAAAAAAATATAAAAAAGCCAACTTTTGACTTTTACTACAAATGGAAAAAAAGTGGTTAAAAGCCAATTTTCCAAAATAGTCCAAATCTCATGAATCATCAATAACATGTCTTGTCTTCGCTGTACCTCACCATCCAACAAGTTTGGCATCTCTCAAAAAAGATAAAAAGTCAAAAAGTTATTCAAAAGTTAAAAAGTTATCACTATTCACTAAAAAAAATATTAAAAAATTAATTTTACACACAAAAATACAACTCATCAATCACAATAAGTCAGATCTATGCTGCGGTTGAAAAGGAAAATTGCACAATTAGGGTGTAATTTTAACACACTGTTGTTCAGCTAGTGGGGGTCCATCACGGGTCCCGTTTTGATAATCTGAACCGTTAATGTGTAGAACTCGTCAAGTACTATATATGTGTAAAAAATCACGTTGATCGGATATCGATAACTATATGATCAAAAAAAGGGATGGTGCTATAGTTAACGGTTGAAAAAAAACAAATCTGATCAGATAACTATCAATATCTGATCAACGTGATTTTTTACAGGCATATAGTACTCGACGAGTGCTACACATTGAACGGTTTAGATTATCAAAACGGGACCTGTGATGACCCCCACCAGCCGAAAAGCACCATCCAGTGAAATGCCTGAAAAGTAGACAATTACTTCTTACCATCTATTCAACCTACGCATGAAATACAGCTATACAACCCAAAAAATAAATCTTCTCCAACACACTAATTTATATAATTTTTTAATACACATTTTCCGTAAAAAGTCAAAAAGTTAACTCAAATAATCATATTTTTTTCTCAACTTTTTAGTTTAAAAAGTCAAAAATTACACTTATTTAGGACACCCCAAACAATCCATAAATAGAATTTTTTTTTTTTTTTTAACCAATTATAATATTTATGAGTAATCATCCGATCATGTTTCAAGTTGATCAAATAAATTCTCATTCTCTCCATCAATCCCATCTTGGCTAAAAACGATCAGATAAATTCTCGCATGGGAAATGAATTATCTTTTCGTGGCATAAGAGATTGTCCGGTAGTGGAGGATGATGTGGAAAGAGCAAATGCACAAACTGCGATTTGTCAATTTAATTTGACACACCAGGTGGGGAAAATTGTACAATTATATGGCAAGTTTGTTTTGAGAAAATAACAATTCACTATAACTTACAAGTTTGAAAATAAATAGATTAATGATTAAATTTTGCGAATTTTAATAATTAAAGTTATAAATTTTTTCATAAATTTGTAATTATTTTGAAAAGATACAATTTATTTGTAATTTTTTAAGAAAAACGATTCATCTCTCTAATTGAGGCCTTCCAATTCCATCTTGAATAATTAGGTTATTTGGTCTCATGGTTGTGTAACACCTTTTATGGTATGAGATATTGAGTTCAATTCCTATGGAGAAGAGTTGATATCTTTTGTGATGGTTATTTATTTATCCTCCATTACAGAGGTGGTTGTAATAGTTTATTTGGTTGTTGGGGTTGAGCTTGGTATATTAGTTGTGTTAAGCTTTATTGACTCTCTAATTATTATGGGCTAGTAGTTTATTTAATGATGTAAATATTTCTCATATTTGTAATTACTTTCTTATTGATTGATAAAATAAAATAAAATAAATTCCATTCCAAATGATGTGGTTAGGATCCACATAAAAAACACATCCACCTCCTCTTTTTCTCTCTCAAGCTTCATTTTTTACATCCACATTAGGAGTGAAATTATGGAAACTCAATTAGGGGATGTAGGGGACTATTTTTTCAATTACTTTTGTACAATTATATAGTAAAATTATTTAGTATTCTTGATACACCACGTGATTATGCCACCTACCAATCATAAAAAAATAACAAAAAATCGTGGACCTTATCACTTTACCAATCACAATTCACTTAGAATACCACGTGAGCATACCCCAAGAGACAAGTCATCACCATATTAACTACAAATTAATAGAGTTGTTGAAACTACAAACAAAAACATCAAAACCATTCCACGAAAGACAATTGACAAATACCATTTAATAATTTGGCAGCTAAGTACTAATTTGGCAGTGTGGTCAGAAATTGACACACACAATTTAGCGCCATTTGTGGGAAAGAAAGAAGAATAGATGGCCAACGGCGGACAGAAAGAGAATGTTGGGGACAACACTCCTACTGGGAGCGAGAAAAATATTGACCTTGACGTCGAAGAAGACAACTGCAACGAAAAGACTCGTGATAAGAATCACGGAGAAAAGTACGTCGGCCAGGAGGGCGACGTGCCAAAGAAATCAGACCGAAGCGGGTATTATAATGAGGATGACCTCCAAGTATGGAAGGATAGATGCTTGCGGAAGGACGACGAGATGAAGGGAATGGCGAACAAATTGGCGGACCTGAAAACGGTCATCAATTTCATGATTCAGAACAACGTCATGCAGTCACCGTTCCCTTTACAAGATACGCCGATTCTAGCGGCCAAGAAAGATGCCAGAAAGGGGGGCAAAACACAATTCCCGCAATCTCTCAGCACGACAGGGCAAAGGGGCATTCTCACCGGCCTTCATGGGAAGTCGGGCATGGAGAATCAAAGAGGGCTGGAGAATGATACTTGGGAGTTGGAATTTACAAGCTAAGGTTGGTTTAACACTTGTTGAAATTTTAAGAAAAAATTTACAAGTTAAAGTTAAACAGGACCGAGGACATGTTTAACACTTGTTGAAATTTTTAAAAATTTACAAGTTGAAGTTAAATCGAGGTCATGTTTAATACTTGTTGAAATTTTTAAAGAAAATTTACAAGTTGAGTTAAACCGAGGTCATGTTTAACACTTGTTGAAATTTTTAAAAATTTACAAGTTGAAGTTAAATCGAGGTCATATTTAACACTTGTTGAAATTTTAAAGATAATTTACAAGTTGAAGTTAAACCGAGGTCATGTTTAACATTTATTGAAATTTTTAAAAAATTTACAAGCTGAAGTTAAACCGGGGTCATGATTAAAGGAATGAATGATATAGGTTCCATCACCTCAGGATGCCAAGGTAATAGACCCGGGGGTAGGGTGTTGTTGTGGGACATAAATTTTGAATGACGACACGTGGCTGAGGTGTCACCGAAGTGCCAGCTGGGGTGTGCCACGTGTCCTAGTCATGATATCGAGATGATCTCGGCTAGGCTGAGGTTAAATCGGAATCCGGGATAAGCGGATAAGGGACAAGAGTTCTAGAATGAGAGATGACTTCAGTTTGGGTAAAGATAAGACTCTTAGAGAGTATATCCCAATCCTACTGGGAGTCCAAGATTAGCAGTAATCCTAAGTTCATTGAAGCTAGGCTTCTATTGAGACTAGGTTTGTGTTGGCTATAAAAGAGAGGCACCATCATGGGTCTAAGGTATGCAATTTATATTCTAAATAGTGAGTTAAGCACTTTTGCTATCTTTGAGAGATAACTAATTTGATCGTCGGAGTACCTCCGGGTGGACGAACCACCACTGGAATCTCTTCTTTCTGTTGCAGGTCGTTTGGGACTAATCTATTCTGCTAGTGCTCTCTAGCTAAGTACAATTTGGCAGTGTGGTCAAAAATTAACACACACATTTTCAATTATAAAAGATTTGTTGAAGCATAGTTTTACACATGTATAAAAAATTAGGAATATTTTTTTTTCATAAATTCTCTTTACCTACTTATATTCCACTTAGTCGAAATTATTTTCTTATATTTTAATAAGTCTTATGAATGGCATAGTTATTAAACTACCCTTAATAATAAATATTCACGAGTGTGAATATCTTGTGATGTGAACATTCACAGTATAAAATATGAATGTTCATATCATCAAATTATTAAGCGTTCAAAAAATATTGTAAGGATAAAATTACCATAAAATATTTTAATATAAGAATTAGAATTTAGTAGATCAATGTTTAAATAATAAGACTTTTAGAATAAGAATATATTATGAATTGATTGAGATACAAGATTTAAAAAATAATTTCATAATAAATCTCCCCAAAAATTAAGTTGATCTGGTAATGATATTCACATAATTTCATTATATTTATTTTTTTTAAAAATAGACAACAAAAGTGATTTTAAAAAATCTATCATTCATTTTATTGAAAACAAATATAATCAAATCAAGCAATTACGTTTATTGGATAAATTTGTTTTTTTATTTTATTTTCACAAATGATCTATTAAAAAAACTTAAATTTTAAGCTAATGATGGCTCAATGGTTTTTTAAACTATACAAATAGCTTGTTTGGTTCGGTTTTTCAAGATTCACTTTTCATAAAATTAAAATTTTTTGTTTTTATATTTTTTTTTTATTTTCACTGATTTTTTTAATATTTTAAATATTTTTAATTTTTAGATACACCTAATACAAATACACTTAAAAGTATAATATTTGTGAAAAAAATCTTTAAAGAATTCATTAAATATCAAAAATACAAAAAAAAATTACGAAAATTCAGTACATCTTTATTTTCATTTGTATTTATTAATTTTTTAAAAATATTGTACTTTTCGATACATCTAAGTAAGATGCATCTTAAAAAAAAAAAAAATTACTTAAAATTTTAAAAATATTCACTAAAAGCAAAAAACACGAAAAAAAAACTCAATTTTTAAAAAATTGAATCCAAAAAATTAAAATTAAACACAATATATTTTTTCTTTTTCTAAACTGGAGGAAGCTCATACATTTGAAAGATGACTTCTTTTCTAACCCTAAATCCTAACTTAAAATTGTTTACAAACCAATCCCAATAAATTATGCTAATAATTGTTCATTAGACCTTTAAAATAAGAGCGCTTAAGCCAAAAATCCAAATTTAAATTCTTGTTGCATAATAGTCGACGTGCATAACTAGTATGTCCATAAGGACATCATTCTGCAAAATGTCCAAACTATCCCATATATATATTGTTCCCCAACCAAATCAAACCCTAACCAAACGCTCTCTTATCTATTGAAAACCCCCCTCTCTCTCTCTCTCTCTCTCTTTCTCTCTCTCTCTCTCTCTCTACCACAACCGTAACACTTCCACCTCCACCTCCACCTCCACCATTAGCGAGCAACGACACCACAAGCTCTTGACCTGGGAGTGACGCGTTCATTTCGTTGCCACCAATTCAATAGCGGTTATGCCTGCGATTAGATCTAAGATCAGATCTGTCACTCGCCGTCTTCTTCTAGAAAAGAGAGAACCATAATGAAGATGACGACATTGAGCACAATGCTTCGCCACCTCTTTGCCGTCGTCACCACCTTCTCATCATCTTCCTCATCTGTCACGACCCAAACCTACCTCT
This sequence comes from Camellia japonica, assembly GCA_030407325.1. Lineage (NCBI taxonomy): Eukaryota > Viridiplantae > Streptophyta > Magnoliopsida > Ericales > Theaceae > Camellia > Camellia japonica. The sequence goes on from JAPPVO010000016.1 coordinate 51,694,234, forward strand.
ATAAGTTTAACTCATAACCGGCCAATAATCTGAGATTACCAAAGGCTTTCCTATAAAAATCAAAATAATCGAGGCTAACGAAAGCTTATAACATAAAGACAACAAATAGTCCATTAGCTGTGTATCTATATGTACAAATCAGATGTATATAAACATTAATTTACCCATTGCACAATACATAGATAATATCAACACAAAAACATCATTCATATACATATATACATATAACAAAAGCCCGACAATATGATCAAAAACTATACAACGGTCTTCTCGACCTAGCCTCAACTTGGAGGCACTAAAACTCAGTGTGCTTCAATGGGTGGCTCAGTTAAGGAACCCTTCTAGGCTTGATCTCCAGGACGCTTACCTATACATATATATACACAACAGTGGGCTATAGTCCAGTGAATAACATTAAAGTAAAAAGGTTAGTGAACGAATTTCAAATATATCATATCCATATAACAAATCAATCACAAGTAATCTCATATCGACAATAATAATGGTTATATCCAACAGAACATATCATATTGTCTTCCGACTAGAGTAATCGGTTCCGGATACCGATTAAATATATCACCCCTTTGTCAAGTGGCTAACGAGGATCTCATAATCACTTATTTGTCATGAACCCGCATTAACATGTTGTCCCTATGACTTGGGACAATTCATTGGGATGCCATAGTAGATTCAAAACCAGAT